>JBAMAW010001092.1:0-59414 GCA_037043295.1 Amiota minor
TATGGATAAGCTCTTGTTTTATTTCTTTTTTTGTAATTAAATATTTATACATACTTATAAAGAGCTGACCATATTTCATTGCTTCCTCGTTTGTCATCTCGCTCACCCCACAAAAAACAGTATCCGGTTTCTGTGCCATTTTCGTAAACATTTAAGTTGAATACGCATATTTACGGGAGTAAAATAGCGTTACGTGTTTCGAAAATGCAGTATTTAATACATTTTACATGTCAAAACTAACACATAAAAACTTTTTTTTAGCGTGGTCCTCTAGAAATATGGCCTTAAGTTATTTTTTGATGCCAAAATGAATTTTAATTGTTTCTGAATTTTCCTACTCCGTTGCTTTTAATTATTTTAAGTTTTCACATATGGTACATTTGTCTTTTTCCGGCCAATGAAAACCAATGTTAAAGTCATTTTTAAATATACCCAAAGATAGAGTAAAACTATTAAACTGCTGCCTTTGCAAATAGAGTGTATAACATTTACATACAATGGTCGGAAAAAGTATTTTGACAAAACTATGTGCAATGTTTGATTGCTTGTTTCAATAAGTTCTGAGAAGTAACGGTTCTCAGATGATTATCAAAACAAAATAGGTAATAATAACTGTAAATGCGCAAATTATTTTGTTTATTACTTTATCCATTCATATTCTACGAAGTGCAATGTTAGAACTGAGCTTAAACTGACTGGAAAAAAGTCATTGCATTTTTTTAGTTTTTTTCGTTTCGGGTGCGATGAAAGCTCACTTCAGCGCATTATAGTCTTTATTTTAATAAATTCCTAGCAACTCACCCTGCTTTGCACGGGTGTAATTTAAAAGATATCGCTTTGGTGTTGATAGCAAGAAATTTTCTTCAAGTGACGCGCGAAAGAGCTATATATAACTGTCCATTGGAAAAACACTCAATGCTCAGGTAGAATACTTGTGATTTGTTATTTGTCTTCTCCCCGACATAGCAACAAAGGATACTGTAAGCTGTCATAAGATCGGTGCAACTCAAATATTCTGTGCAAGTTGACGTCACGATTGTGTAATGCAATATCTCGTATAACAAATTGTTGTCCAGCTATCACAACTGCAACTTCACTCGTAGATGGGGCATTATAAAGGCCGAAGTGTTCTCTTCAACTTATTTGCATGGATTACGATGTTAAAGTCCGGTGTTCCTGGCGGGACGCTCTCAGTAGCAGTTTTGAAAGACTGTACGTAGCTGTTATGTAACAAATCTTGTACAAATTTTACCAAACTTTGATCCATTGGTTGTGCGACACTGTTACACCTAGTAGATGCTTGTGTTTCGGGATCTGATATATATGGGTGATCATCCTAAATCAAAAACATTCATGCGCAACATACGCCGATACAACAGTGCGCAGGTGGTCGAGCGATGTATTATGTCTACATTTAAAATACAGGGCCAAGTAGAATATATAATTTAGCAGGAAGCTTGCTACCATATGGGTGCGACGATCACAAAATTCTACAGATCACGTAGACTCTGCCAAGAGCATCCTTTTTTTTTACTCCGGGGAAACCATCAACCGCAGTACCTTGTTTTCGCCGTTGAAAAGTTTTAGCACTCTGGTTCCATGTATAGTAACTTGGAACTCTGTCATATGTCAGTGTTTTCGCGAAATCATCTTGAGCACATAACTTGAGGAATGCTGTCAATGTTGTATCCCGCGGGTTATTAACAACTTCTTGTATATTGTTCTCATTGAAATATACTTTTTGTCCATTTTATAAATGAACTGCAAGGTGGACAATTGTGGGCGCCCGGTCGTGCACTTCGAATGATAAAATCCTCCATACAGCTTCAGAGCTGCAGATGTAACGTCCAGACTAATATTTTTCCACTTCATTTGGTGATTGTATGCTGAAAGTGACTTGCTCACTGCCTTTATTAATGTACTTAGTGACATATTGGATTGACTTTATTGAATTCTTCAAGTAACTTGCCACGTTCAGGAAGACCACGCAAGACGACCAAAAGAGAAGACCGTTTAATTGTGGAAAAATTTAAAGACAATCTGCTAAAAACTCCAAAATCTACAGCAATTGAATTGAATAAGCAGTATAATATTGAAATTTGTGAAAAAACTGTGAGAAATCGTTTAAAAGAGGCAGGTTTTGCTACCTATATAGCCAGATCAATAACTCAAATTTCACGAAAAAATAAGCTGAAACGTCTTGAATTTGCCAAAAAATATGTACACAAGCCTTCATCATTTTGGGAGCTATTATTGTGGACTGATGAAAGCTCCTTTCAGTACCATGCGTCAAACAAGAAAATTTTCTGCAGAATGCCTAAGGAAAGAGAAAAAAAGTGGCACCTGTGTGTGAACGAGTCGCCCATGGTCGTAGGAGTTCAATGTTTTGGGGTTGTGTTTGCTTCAATGGCATCGTAGATTTGGTACCAATCGACGGATCAATGAATGAGGGTCCATACTTACATATTTTAAATGATCACGCATTTACTTCGGGTGATAAATCGATTGGACAGTCATTTATTTTGCAACTAGACAATGCTCCGTGTTACAAAGCCAAGCTGATAACCAACTTTCTAAGGGATTTAAATATTACCAGGCCGATTGCAGAAAGTTATCAACGCTAAAGGAGACTGTATTTTTTATTAAATTGTGCCTTCATATTTGTAAATTTATCTTAAAATACATTTTTTCTGACCAAAAATATTTTGTCTAAATACTTTTTTTCACCATACATTTTTGAAAAATAATTTTTAATATCTTAACTATAATATTAAATTGAACTAAGATATGTTTTTTTGTAAGCTCATTATTAGACAATTATCATGATTTCTTTGAAATTTTTTTCTATCATTAAAAAAAAATATATAAACAAAAATGCGCAATTTTTTCTTTTACCGACCCACATTTCGAAAATCTTGTGGTATGTATACTTTATTACTTTTACTACGACAATAATAAGATGACTCTGCCGGCAATTTCCCAATCTAACCTTTTACTATGTCTATTTTTTTTTTCGTTTGCTTTGCTGTGTTGGATTATTTTTTTATTTGTACTACAATATCTTTGATTTCTGATTGCAACGTACGTCTTATTACCATTAGCGAAATATGTAATGTTTTGAAAATAAATATTTTGGCAAACCTTAAAAGATTTGCCATTATTAAATACGGAAAGGAACGGTTTCGTCGTCCAATATTATTTTTTTGAATAACTCTTCGTCTTTTTATATTTTTTTTTTTTTTATTCTAGCGAGAGCCACGATTTTCGCTTTACATCCGACATTTATGTACATATGTCTTGTCGGTCGCATCGTTTCTGCTAATTTGGGGAAATCATTTTTGCATTTATTTAGAATGCACGGATAAGCAATAGCATGTCTAACATTTTTTTAACTATCTTTCCTACAATTTTTTTTCTTATGTCCCCGTTTACCAGCACCGCACTCCTCCTCATAGTCATCATCGTTATCGCTGTAGTCCACCAAGGCTTTAGGAATCCATTTATAAAAACCCTTAGCTTTAACTATTGATGTGAAACATTTTTGGTTTCGGTAGGGTAAAATTTAAAATCGTCATTGGCATTTTTGGTTAACGCTTTTCTTGTTGATCAGAAATTAAGCAATGCGTGGCTTGGGTAGTATTTAGATAGCCAACTGGACACAAACAGTCAGCGACAACATTATTTTTAAATTTAAAATTTACTTTTGTTTTTTTAGTTTTTATATTTTTGTAAACACTTTCTTTGTAACTACAACAAATACAACTAAAGTCATTTTGAGCTTATATAAAATGTTCGGACTTATGTTAGTTTTCATTATATGTTAGTTTTCGTTATAAAAGCTTTTGTATATGTTATTATGTTATGTAAAGCTATAATCATTAATTTAAGTCGTATTTTCTTTTATTTGTCTTCTTTAAACTCTGCTACAAAGCAGAGCGCGCACATTTTGGCGACCGTGACAGGACATCAATCGGTTGTTCTGTATTGTGGAAGTTGAATTTGGATTGGCACATTAGCCAAGCTCCAAAAGTCGAAGGGCCATCATCATTAAATCATCATCGGAACATTATCATCAAATCGTCATCGGAACATTGGATACAACGGGATATACTGGTTTCTTAGCGTAGAAGCGGATCAGCAATAAACTGTATGTATTAATTGGAATTTGTGTGCTGTGAAAACACAACGGACCAAATTGTGCATTATTAAAAAAACCGAAGTTTTCGGTACAGTTTAATAGCGCCAAACTGAAGTTATTATTCCACTGTATTCGCTGCACTTTAGATTGTGATCATAAATGCTTAATTTTCGTTACTCTTTGTACTCTTGTTCGCTGGCTTGTGTCCGTTTTTATCGTGTTTGAGTTCTTAGTTTTTGATTGCATCTTGTGCAGCAGCTGTGAACAGATTTCGATTTTGAGTAATTTTATTAAAATAAGTTGCCCAATTATATTGTTTTAAGAACATATTTATATTTAACGTTGAAAGAAAATTGATTACATTGAATCAACAACGATTTATTAAGATTAAAAATATTTTAAAAATTAAGGAACATATGAAGATTAATGTTACGCACATAAATATAAATGATTTAAGAAAGAAGAGTCAATACGATACAATATGAAACAAAATGTGATTGAAACTCTGTGACTTGCGAGCGAGAATGAAATGAGGCAAAGTCTTATCTGCTGCTAAAGTTATTTTCACTGGGAACACTACAACTAACCAAAAAGCTCATTTAAGGCAAAAACTGCACAAAAAAGTCGTCTTATATACAGGTGGATTGCCATACGAAGTTATGATCGTTATTGGACGTTATTGATGTGTTCGATGGCTTAGCAAATGGAGTTATAAGGATTTTGGGAATAATTGTATATCAGAATTTCAACCGAAATTGTGATGAAAACAGACTTGATCAAATAAACAATGGTTCCGTAAAACGCCTATGGTTATGATTTCCTCTTAGTTGTAGAATTCGACTTAAATTAAGGAACCTTTCTGTGGGATATGTTCAGAGATTTGGTTCTTATCACCCGAAAAAATGCTACAGTCTATTTGAATACCAATCGTACTATTAGCGCTAAGCGAAAGCACTTCCCTTTAATTCCAGCGTGTGGGATGACAATTCTCAAATCTCAAGGAGGTACGTTCCACCAGGTTGTTTATGAGTATGAAAAATCTCATGACCAACAACTCGTATATGTCGCACTTTCAAGAGGTACAAGTCTTGAAGGACTATTTATTGTTACGGAAAAAAGATTTCATCATGAACGAAAAGTTGCACACAGTTTGCTCCCCCTTCAAACTGAATTTCCAATGCTTGCAAATAATTCCCTAAAAACTCGTCAGGATACAATTTTGGATACTATTCGTACCACAAAACCTATGTTATTCTTTGTATGTATTTAGCTGCCAAAGTGCTTGCGGTGTAGTGATATATGTAAAACAAAACGCACAGCATAGAATGACACCACACATGCAAATTCAACGTTGCCAATCATGAAACAGCACAGCGATAATCCCATCAGTCGGAGACGTTCCTGCAGCCTAATGCATGCTGTGTAATGGATAGAAAGTGCTATTGGTAGTGGTATACATTTCACCAAAGCAACGAATAAATGATATTACAAAGTTTCTTCATTTTGTTTTGTTACAATACGCTCCCACTGGATCTGCTGTACTTGGAGAGGACTTTGACAAGTTGACTATAATTCTTGCTACGAACGACTACACTTTATGAAAACCTATTAAGATTATCTGTCTATGCAAAATATGTACTTATGTATATACAAGCAAATGTAGTTATAGAATAAGAATATAAGTGTCAAAACGAAATGTAAAAGAAACAACAATAATGTTAACTATTAATGTTAGTTTGCTGCGTGGATCAAAGGAAAACAATTTTATCTCTTGACATAAGTATGCTGCGCAGAGCAAAGAAAATAATAATAAATTATAAATCTAATAACGGCTGCTCCGAACAAAGGAGTTCAAAACAAAAATTGCATTCTTTGCTTATTTGTACAAAAAGTTTAAACAAAACACACTTACAAAATATTGACTTTGTCTGAGACCATTAGAGATGTTTTTTGATAAAAAGGAGCATATCTACACCTTTTTAATTTTAAAGGAGCCCTTCCTTTCAGGCTGCGTCGAAGTTGCTGAGAACACAAATAACGTGTTGCACACTTCTTAAATACCACCATATCATTCGGACTGAACTACAAAGAAAAAAGTTGCATGAGAATTATTAAGCCATAATTAAATATATTGTAATATTTACTTTCCAGTACTCTAAAGGAGCATTTGGTGTTTCCATATTATGTCGAAGGAAAGTTATAGCACCTGTTTTATTTGGCGTCGAATCACTGCCTTTTGGTATTGAAATGCAAGAATGCAGACTTGCCTTGAGCAGGAATCCAACCCTCGACTCTTGGGATGTCAGCCAGCGCACTCACCTCTGGGCCAACGAGCCAGTCACCTATCCTATCCTACTTTAAGCTATGAATTGGTTTTTTAGCACTGTGAAAAGGACATTGAAAGGTAAATGTTTCTTCTTTCGAACTCAGCTAATAGGCTATTTACACATACGCTGCATAGTTTCATTTGTTTTGGATATACACACAAATAGAAATTCAAATTAGACACTTGCATGATTTAGTCAAAACGCCTTTTAAGACATTGTCTGTAAAAACGAATCAGTTGGTATCAGGAACACGTTGGAATGGAACGATTGAATATTTAGCTGATACTACTTATATTTATATTGGCAGGAATATGAAGTACGAAAAAATGGAATGACTGAATGAATAACAATTCAACTAATGAGTGAGCAAGGCACTCGGTAGTTGTTTTTTCTTTTCAACTAATGTTGTGCAAGAAAAAGAACGCAATGGTAAAATTGAGATGCAAAAATGTCCAAGGCATTTTGTGCAGAAAACAATCTCCAAATTTTGAATAATTCGAATTACTGAGCTCATTAACTCAGTCAAACGGAATGAAACACTCAGTCATTTCATTCCGCTTTGACTAATGAGACACATACACAATGCTGAGTCAAAAACTAAGCTTTGGTCTCTGAGTAACGAATAATTTAAGTAGAGTTAAGCAGCTGTCCAGTTCAAATGTAAAATTTCTAGAAAATACATGCTTTGGACCATTTGCAGTGTATGCAAACAATTTTTGCAGCTCACTTCTTCTTTCCTGCTACGTATTTTATTCAACTTATAACAAAGAGTTTAAAATTCAGTTAAAATTATTTTGTGCCATCATCAGCTGATGATGGATCGCAACAAAAAAACAACTGACCAAAAAAAAATGGCAAAAATGGCCAAGAAGTACCCAAGTACCCGGTTGTTGTTGCTGAGTTTGATGAACCCACGCAGCATCTGGAACATCCGAACAACCGAGTTAAAAAGTCTATAGATAAATTGGTTGATCGTTCCAAACGTTGAGTTAAGTTAAATGGATCCTAATTTGAATTAGTTTCGAAACATAATAAATATATACATAATATCAAGCTTGTTTTACTCTATAACTAAAAAGTTCAGTTGATTTGTTGTAGTGTACTTTATTAAAATTTTAACAAAAAGAGTACAATTTGAAATTTACGAAAATGAACATCAGCTGTTTTGTGTTTGCACGCAACAAAAATAAAGAGGAAGAATAATCACACAAAAAATAGCACAAACTTGGAAACAATGTCTACAACAACAACTCTACATTTTGCTCATTTCCCTGATATTGTTGTTGAATTGGATGAACATCCAAGCCGTATCTGAAGGAGATGCAACATAATCTCTGTGTAAATAGGCTATAAGTAAAACTTATGATCGCATAAATATTAAAGTTGTTAAATATGCTCTATTAGTAAAAACAAGTAAACTGAAGGTTATCTTCGACTATGCTACCCACCCCCTAGAAAACGATTTTGAGTAATGATTTGACCTATGTTAAGGGCATACTCAGTACAAATTGAGACCAAATTATTTGTATGGGAGCTTTACGATCCAGTAATCAAAGGGCCTTGAAATTTACACTTTCGTGGATGTAGATTAGAAAGTTACAGTATCTAAACTTCAGTTGAATAGTGCAAAAACAAAACAGGTTTTTCCAAAAAGAAGAAGAGAAGATTTAAATGAGGTTACTTTGCCAGTGGTTCGATTCAGCTAGTTTCACCAAGTGTCCAGCGCCTGTTCCGGAAACTTATAGTGACTAAAGTTTAGTTCCATAATACAAAAAACAAAAAGTTTCTGTAATAAGAACCTGAATTTTAATGGGTGGTGCATTTGGGCTGGTTTCGACAAATATACTACGTCTAGTATAAAGGAAAACTGAGGGACTAGTTTGCATACATACAGACAGACAAGACGGACATGACTTAATCAATTCGTCTCGTTGAGTTGATAAAGAATATATACTTTATGGGGCCTCGGATGTCTTCTTCTGTCTGTAACAAATTTCATGACAAACTTATAATACTTACTATTCACTGCGTGAAAAACATTATGAGAGGGTCCATTTCTAAAAAAGTGGAAAAACGTACACTATAAAGGAAAAAATTATTTTGACAGAATACCTGAATATTATGATTAAAAAAGATATCTTAAAATTTGGGCTTTCCACTTCATTTTGTTTTTGCAAAGATTCATGTGAAAGTGTGAAAACTGACTTATTTCTTATTTTCCCTTTTACACAATACATACTTTTAATAAGATTTCTATTAAAATAAATTACAAATAATTTGTTTTTGTTTAAATACATAGCTTTTTTACTGTTAAATAATTTTTTATTTAGCAAATAATTGTTTGACAAACTATACTTATTATGTAGAGTAGCACTTTAAACTTCCTTTGTTAACCGATTTCATCATGTATTAAGTTTAAAATAATATGAAGAGGTCATTTAAATTGAAAATGTTTCATTAATAAAATAAATAACAACCAATGCCTATAGAATTGAATTATAAATGAAATATACTTACATATCGCTCATTTAGAACAAGACTGTCCTGACTCAAAAAACAGCTTTACGAGAAAAACATGTTTAAAGTTTTTAATTTACTCACTAATTAAACTGTCGTACAGTAAAAAAAAGAGGTATCGTGGCACACCCAAGTATAGCGCAGCTCCATTCCGAACAAAATTTTTAATTAATAATTTTTTTTTTATTTATTGAAAAATTTATGTTTTAATTTCCTTTTTTGATTCATTTGATTTATTATTGTTTGACATTTTTTTATTTATTTATTTTGTTTCAATTTAAACATAAAACACAAAAGGGGATGGACGATGTTTTCACTCACGACTGCATTAATGAGAGAATGAGAGTTCTATTAAGACAGAATTTAGTAGAAATAAAAAACAAACAAAACCCAGTGCAGGACTCGAACCGCACGCTTTCGGTTTGCCAGACCTACTCTCTTACCACTACACCACGCAGACATTTTATTTGTTTTGCCTAAATTACTTTAATATAATAAAAAAAATTGATGGTTTTGGGTTGATATTATGGTAACCATTCATCGAGACAATTTATAAGAGGAAAACTTAGTCCCTCAGTTTTTGAGCTAGAGAGTTGAAATTTTGCACAAAACTTTCTTTTTACTAGACGCAGTACATTTACCGAATCAGACCACTAGTATTTGTATCTCCCATACAAACCACCCATTAAAATTCAGGTTCTTTATTTTTTGTCCTATAGAACTAAAATTTAGATACTATAAGTTTCTAATCAATTTCCAAGAAATGACCCTAGAGTTGCTGGATCGTATAGTTTCCATACAAACCCAAACCCAAATTTAGGTTTTTATTTGAAATTTTTTTTGTTTTTTGTGTTATCGAGCTCAAATTTAAACAGTACAAGTGTCTGACCCACATTCAACAACCGTGTAGATTTCAAGACCCTTCTGTAGTTATTTTGACTACTTAAAATTAATTTACAGATCCGTTTTGATTAAATGGAAAGAATGTTTTTTATTTTTTATACTCAAGTTACAATGCCTTCATATCTTCTTTCAGACTTGCTCTAATCCCCAATTTGGAAATAGGTCCGGCCATGAAATATAAACTGCACACAAAAAAGCGGCTTTCAATATGCGGTGTAAACGTCCCAAGGTGCAATTAGACGCAGGATGATATGGTGGTTTTATCAGCACCTACCAACATTATCGTCTCCTTTAAAATAAAAGATGACGGCGTTGAAATGTGCTATGTATTTATTTATTATGACAAAGTACTGTCAAGCTTAAAAATAAAAGGTTTTAACATAATACGTGATATTAAGACAAACAAAAAACAACATAATTAATAACAAAACAAATGATTAGAGCTAGTCTTAAAACAATTTTAATTACTTAAAATTAAACCTAAGATCCGTAAGAAATCAACCCGTCTCTGACCCGTTGGAGGTATTTTTTCAAGTTATGCCCCTACTTACAGCCAATTGTGGTCAGAGACAGAAGGGATGTGGGAACCAAAGAGCGATGTCCACTTCATCTGGTAGCAGTTCGTACCAATTCCCGAAGCTAACGAAGGACGACGGTGTTAAGCGCAGAGGGTGAGAGCTCAGGCGAGAGGACGTGATAGAACTTATTTAAAAATCGCATAAAACTCGGAAAGGATAATGTAAGACATAGTTAGTTGTGCGTGTACCTAAAGCTAAGGAGCGACTTGGGACACAGAAACTAAGTTGCTTAAAAGCACTGACGAATCAACATTACCAGTAATAATTTTATGAAGAAAGCTTATACCAAGAGTTATGCGCCGATTTTGCAATGATGGGAGATCTATAAGAAGCCTGCTAAAGTATGAAGGCAAACGTACACTGGGATCCCAATTTAAACCACGTAGTGCAAAGAGAAGGAATTGCTTCTGTATAGACTCAATGCGGTCTTGATGTTTTTTAAAATTGGGGCTTCAGACACACGAACAGTATTCAAGTACAGGTCGGACTACAGTGCTGAAAATACTCTTAGCTTTATTAATAGTTGATGAAATGTGAGTGTTGAAACTCAGTTTAGGGTCAAGAATCACTCCAAGGTCACTGAAAGTAGAAACACGCGCCAATGAATTATTGTCTATCGTATAAGAAGCTAAATGAGGTCTCTTACGATGAAACGTCATGAACATGCATTTAGCACAGTTTAACACCAGAAGATTACATAATCACCAAAATTGGAGTTAGGTTAGATCCTCTTGTAGTCTAATATGCGAAAAGATATTGTTAAACGAAAGCAGAGTTTGACATCATCAGCATACATCAGAACTTGAGAGTATTTCAAGGAAAGAGGAAGAGCGTTTATAAACAGATTGAACAATAATGGGCCAAGATTGCTTCCTTGAGGAACACCAGAAGTGACAACAACCGGACTAGAAAGAGTGTAAATAAATAAATAACACTCGTTGAATTATACTTTTTAAATATGAAGAAATCCAATAAAGAAGATGTTCGGGAAACCTGAAAGGTCAAGCTTATGTAAAAGCAGATCATGATTTACGGAGTCAAATGCTTTGCTAAAATCTCTGTAAGTCAGTTTGAAATTTTTCCCTGAAACCAAGATGTACAAAAGATGTAAACTGAAGCAAATTAGTAGTAGGTGAACGCTTCTTCATAAAACTGTGTTGACACGGAGGAATAATAGATTTACAGTAGTGATAAAGGGTTGAAGTAATCAATGTATGATAAGGGATCAACGTGTCTGTTTTGAAGCTTTTTCTAAGTTGATTTCCAAAGCGTAAGTCAACGGCTTATGATCAGTTCTGATTACAAATTGATGATCTTCGAGAGTGTTTGAAAAATTTTAATGCCGAGAAAACCGTAAGAAGCTCCCTGTTGTATGTGCTGTATCGAGTTTGTGCTGTTATGAGCTTCTTGTAGAAGAATCCTATAGGATTCCATACACGGATAACGGACCGATGGCTGTGTCAGATGCATGCGTAGTAAGACGCAGAGGTGCTCTCGGTCGTAACCGTTGCGGCAATCAGTGCACATTTACACACTTCTAGGGTTTCTTCTGCTGATGATGTCAATGGGTGTAGCCAGACGCAGGGTAGGGCAGCCTAATTGCGTCCAACTTTATGTGAAACACGCTGGTTTTCAAATATTTTGAGAGAAGGAAATGCTGCAACGAGGAAGGGTGCTTACTAACTATATTGCGCTGCTACTAAGTCAGAATGCGTTGGAATGATACTCAAGCATATTAGAACCTGTTGCTAATGCATTACAATCAAAACCTATCGACATGTATGCATGCATGATCCATATTAAAAAAATAATATCTCTCGTAAAAGATCATCGCAGCAACGCGGACGAGGAGAACCAAACTATTTTCGAGAATTCTACCAGAACTGAAGCTGCAATTGGGAGTGATTCACAAGTCTCGCGCATTGTATCTCGCCAACAACATCGGCCCAATCACACTGCTGAGTCGCCATGCGATTCTTGGAAGCTATCAACCGATTTATCCCTTATTTAGTTTCCATGATATCCGCACTTTAGCAGCATTTTGATAATGAGAATTTACCTGCTTTCGGCTTGATGTCGCCCCTAAATGTTAAATATATCATTGGCTGATTTTAAAGTGACATCAAAAAATTTCTGCCAATACTACAATACCATCTAGATTTTTTCGAGAACGAAGCCGAGCTATGATTTTAAACAAGAGAAGACCTTAGAGAACTAGACTTTGCGGAAGTGTTAACGGAGGCGGAAATATTCTTTCCTGCAACAAAAAAGAAAAAACAATTTTAATTTCCTTGGCATAGCCTTGTAACATGGAGAGGTCCTTCTGTACACAGCGTCGTATGAAGACATGGATGAGGTCAACGATGCTAGATAACTATTTAAACGGTCTATGTATGCCTAGTGTACACAGAAAAATGGTACAAGAAAATGGCGATAAAATTACACGTGAAGTTATGAAACAGTTTTGCAAACAACATCGAAGACTACTATTAGTGCAATAAAACAAATATTTGTCTCCATTAATAAACGTTTTTGATGTATGCATATTATTCGTGTTAGCTTGTACTTTGTCCTGTGGTGGTTGATAACTTTGATCGTTAATGATGAATCCGAGATATTCACATTCGGTTTGACCAAGGGTACATTTATTCACATTGATTGTTAATTGATGTTGTCGCATTCGTTCGAAAACTATACGTACATGTTGTGCATGTTGTTGCTCATTATCAAGACATCGCATATATAAACAAACATAAAATTGAGTCCTCCACATACCTTTGAAAAGTTTTGAGGCCGTGAGAAGTCCAAAAGCAGTTGGGAAGGTTTCATGCTACCCAATTCGAGGTTACTCAGCAATTCGTTTGCTTTGTGTATACCTGCCAAGAATCCCAATAACGCTCTTCCTTACAGACTCTTATTTATTGCCTTCTTGTAAATTCACTATGCTATCGACAGTTTCTGACAATGTCAGCATATTACCATTCCATACTTTGTTTCATCATTGGTAATACGTCGTAGCTTAAAACATATTTTCATTTATAGGAACCATGTTTCGGTGAGCTCCTTTCGAAACTCCGGCATTCTACATGAGTCTAGTACTGGTACAGAGTTGTTGTGAATATCGCTGCCACCGGCATTCCCTGCACCTGTTGTACACTGTATGTATTGGGACGGATTTCGCGGCTTATCGGACGCTTAAACTAGGCGAGTCATTGTTGTCCCCTTGGGATATGTTGACGTTGGCATTGTCTTAACTCATGTTTGTAGAATGCGCGCGCGTAAAACTAATCTAAACGGATCAGGTCGGGTTCACCAGTTGTAGTTATTTCGACTATGTAGGAATATTTATTTTTGAAACTCAATTTATAATGATTATTTTATATTAAATCGTAAGACAGTTTTTTGGAGTTGATTCCTTGGCTTCTTTCTTCTTCTTCCTTTTTTCTAGCTTGTCAACTTAACCATCATAATGCTTTTTTTTGTTTATTTTTTTCTTTTTGATACATTTTTGTTTCTTCCGTGTTGAAACCAGCCGAACAACATATAGATTCGCACTATCTACCGTTAAACTTTAAAACATACAATACATAATCAGACGGAAATGGAGTTCTATAGAAATAAGCTTTTTGTATTTAAGCATAATGAACTTGTGGTAGAGTCAAAATCAATGCACTTATTAAAAATATATGAAAATACTAGCTTTGCCCAGCCCCGCTTTATTGCGGCCGTTCAAACAACAAATATAAATGAGTAAAAAAGAAATGATTAAGTTTTGCAAACATAATGATGTTAATGATCACCAAAAAACATAATGATGATAATGATCAACAAACAAAAAGGAAAGCAACAATTAAAATTACATTAACTTTTGTCTGCTTGGACTATTTCATTCTGCTCTCTAAATACAATATTTATTATTTTTATACTGCAGGTATTTATTATTATACATACTGAAGCTATTTAGGTTTGCCTAACTAAAAAATATTCTTTAGTTTATTTGTCTTTGTATGAAAAATTTTGATTTAGTCGGTCGATATTGATTAAATAAACTATATGTTAGAGGAAGTTTTCTACAATACACCAGTGAAAACCGCATTCAAATTGGTTAAGCCGTTTCTGAGATTAGCATAATATTATGCGATGTGGCAACAAAGGTATCTTAAAATTGGACCTGCTGAATACGAAAATGTTAACGGTTTTCTTCTCACACGTACCATTCATTTAAAAGTTATGATAATTTAAAGTACCATAAATCAATAAAACCACTGTGCGACAGTAAAATTAAAATGTTTATAACAATTATGAAAATAGCTGCTGCAAACGATCATGTTTACGTCCATAAATACGTGGTTAATAATTTAGTTTATTATAACTTTTAGTTTCTTTTTTTTAACATTTTCGTGTTCAGCATTTTCAAATTAATAAAAAATAGTTGCTACTTTATTACCAATACTTAATTCTGTCAGCGTCACTGTTCGGTACAAGTGCCATAACCACAATCCTAAAACCAATTATAAAAATTAAACAACCATTAAAAAATCGGCTAAGTGCGAGTCAGACTCGCACACGGATGGTTCTGTACCGTACTGGTCCAATTTGGGTGATCCCAACAGATGTCTAACGCCTATAACAAAAACTTATAGTGTCTAAATTTCAGATCAATTGTCCAAAAAAACAAAAAAGGTTTTTGTAGGTTTAGTGGATCGTATAGCTCTCATAAAACCAAACGGGGACCCCTTAAATTATTATTTATATATATATTTTTTTAGTCAGAAAAACCTGAAACGTTCGCGGATGAGCTGGAGAGCCGCTTCACACCATTCAACAAAGCTGAGGTTGCTTCTGACACTAATATACAACTGCATGGTGCGGATACACACAACCACTTACAGACTCGTCTGCCTCTTTTTCTCCGCTCATTTCCTTGTACGACTGCTCGCTTCCCTCAAATCAAACGAAATGAAAGAACGCGCAATGCGCAATGTGTGCATAGCGAATTCGAATTAATTCGTATGCGTTCGGCTATGCCGAAGTTCTCATTTCCTTTTGCAGGCTAATTCTTTCTAACTCATTTCACAGAATGCAGACGGTTTTCCAACTCAAAACACAGTCGCATTCATTTCATTCATTTCGTGTCTTGCTTTCACTCAATTCAATTCAATTCGAATTCATTCATTGAACTTCAGTTGGGAGCGAAGCCACGCAGCTGTCTAGTGCGGATCTGCCATTTCCCACACAATGGAAATACGCATGGAACATCATGATCCCAAAGCCCGGAAAGCCTGAGAGTCTTGTCATACAGACCGATAAGTCTGTTGCCAACGTTCTCCAAAATATTTGATAGAATAGTTCTGAGTAAAGTGTTGGCAGTAAAGCGCGTCCAGAAAGCCATTCCTGACCACCAATTTGGCTTCAGTTCGTAGCACGGCACACCAGAGCAACTACATCGGATCGTACAGCACATCCTATCTGCATTTGAGTTGAAACAATATTCTTAAATGTAGCAGGTCTGATGTTTTACTACACAAACTCAGAACGCTCCAGCCTGATACCCGTCTGCAGCTTCCTTAATGAACGTTCTTTCTCTGTGGCAGTTAGAAACTGGACATCCACCACCAGAGTCAAGAAAGCAGGCTTTTCGAAAGGCAAGGAAAAAGAAGATCAAGAATATCGGCGGAAAGTGTAAACAATTACTTAGTAAGATTTCACGGCTGGTCAAGGCGCTGAAATATTGTAATCAATCCCGCCAAGTCTAGTAAATGCACTTCCACCTTAAGAAAATGTGTCTGTCAGGCTATGAGATACAATGCGAGCATCATTCCAAAGACGGCTCACATGGCGTACCACAAACAAGCTACTACTACTACTACTACTAGCTGTGTACCGCTTTTCCCTTTGTATTATTTTGCCTGCACGCCGTTATATCTGTATTACTTATTCCTAATGTCTTTAGCCTAACATAGTTGTCTTTCCAGTGATTCCCAACTGTTACCTTAACTCCTCCCTGCTTAAAATCCAATCGTCCCCGAATAAAATAAAAAAAAAAAAAAAATAAAAACAAAATAGAGTAAACAAAACATAAGACTTTTAAAGACACCTATGGACACAAGACGAATAAGGTAGAGTTCGTTTTTGTTACTTTATTATTATTGTAATTTAATTATTTTATTATTATTGTTGTTGTATTATTATAGTCACTCTTAATGTATATTATTGTTATTATATTATTATTTTTGCTATTAAAGGGTAGTATTGTTATTAAATTATTATTATTATTGTTATTATATTATTGTAGTATTGAGTGTCAGCAGTGGCAAATGTGGCGAGACGAGCTTACGGACAAAATTGGTCCTTTTACAGTGGGAAACTTCATCCAAAAGATGACGGAGAGTGCGACCAACTGTGACTTGATCGCCGCGTTCGCCGCAAAAGTTCAGAAGGCAAAGAAGTTAGACTAGCAGGCTGCTGTAGCTGCTCAATAAGGCATGCTGGCAGGACCAATAAAAAGATGTAACTTCAAGAGGCAGGGAGTTCCGGCAAAAGTCACGGGTCCGACGATCCCGCCATCCCCGAGTCGAGGGGCATGCCGACTGCTCACAGCCTATCGTGCAGGCATACAAATGCACGATATAAGCCGAGAGCATGATGCTGGCTACAAATGTGGCGAACATAGACGAAGGTGAATTGAAGATTGATCTCTAAGGACAGACTCTAAAGTAATATATAAAACGGCTCCGGAGAAGGTATAACACTCAGGGGAAGGGGAGGTTTAGTTTCTACACCACACACGTCAACGGTTCTATAGGTTACCGCCAAAAAGCACTACTATTGTAGTCCCATAATTTATTTAACTATTAATATTGTTATTTAATATTTGTATCATTGTTATACATAAGTATTATTGATTAATTTATTATTTGTATCGATTGTAATTAGTTACAGTCACTTACTAAAAAACAAAAAAAAGAAATATAAAATTATGCTCAGACGAAGGATTACCTCCTTAAAAAAAAAATATATAAAAAAAAAATTCCGCGTGTGCCATAGTGATAGAAGTGAAACTTCTTAAAAACAGACAGAGAGAGATCATCTCAAAGTCTGTCAGTCTGTCTGTGTGTCCGCCTGTGTATTGATTTCGGTTTCTTTGGCGTGTCTAATTGTTGTTGTGTTTTCGTTTGCCGTCTGTCCGGTTTTGCACATAAATTACATTATCAACGAGCTTTCTTCTTTCTTTCTTGTTGTTCTAAACATTTTTATACTCACAAACTACATGTTGTTCTTGTGCAAATGTAATCAATTTTTTGAGACTTTTCCAAAAACTTTATTATTTGTTGGGGATATGGCAGAAGAAATTGAAGTCTCTACCTAGTGCGGTTCATGAGGTACAGCTCCGTACGATTTGTATTTTTTCACTCAAATTTTCAGTAAAGACTTTTGCACTCCGCGTATGGCATCAAACCCAGCATCCCTTAGCTTGGGTAATTTTTGGACTCGGAATTAACCAATTGTTATGCTATTAGACTGCATACGTTCCGTTTGGAACCCTTTGAGTCCGGAACACTAAAAAACGACAGGAAGTATTTAACGGAATATATTTTACGATGATACATTGCACCCTTATAATTGAATAAACAAAATCAATAGAGAATAGGAAAATCTAAATCCGTTATTCTTTAAAGGATTATAATTAAAAGTTAATAATATGTGTTTAAATAAAGTATAATAAATGTTAATTTATGCGAACTTAAGCTTCGCTCATAATGACTGAACAAACTGCAGATCTAATAAAGACTAAAAACTAACAAAGAGGATCAGAGAAATAGAAAATTTCACTCTCGCATATTTTGCTTTTCTACTTTAACTAGCTAATTTGTTGCCGTTGTTCACTAATAAGTAGTTATAGCTACAATCAGCTCGTATGCCGCTTACGTTTTTTTGCCAGTCACGGAGAAAGTTGCTTGTCGCTTACGTCTAAATTGAAATGCGTATATCTCTGTAACTATGATGATTATCGTTATTATATTTTACCAGGTGAAGAGTGGCTTTAGAAAAAATTTGCGTCAAAAAGTAAATATCTTAAAAAATGTCGTTGCGTGCTTTTCGCGTTTAGGGCCCGATATAACAAATATTTCTGCATCATTAACTCATACATCGTGGTTATTGAGATAGGACAGTCTTGTCGTAAATGAGCAATATGTTTATTATTCGAAGTGTGGATATTGTTATTCTTGCATTCGTTTGCGGACATATAATATGAAAGTTCTATCTTAGAATTTTTTTCTTCTTTAAGTTAATACTGATGAACTGACAGGCATGGCTCAATTAACTTGCCTCGTCGAGCTGATCCAGAATATTTTTATATACTTTACGGGGTCTTTAATATCTCCTTCGGTCCGTTACAAACTTCATGACAAACTTATAATGATCATGATAATAGTAATTTAATGTATTAACTTTTTAATCAGTATTATTAAAACTACTCTTCCTTTTTCTAGATGTATTGCAGCATCTCTTTGTTTAATATTAGTGTTAGATCATATTTTTCTTTTTTCTTTTTCGTGTCGTTTTTTTAATTTTTTTTTTTTTTTTTTTTTTTTTTTTCAAGAAATTATGAATTTTTTTGCCATTTAGAGTTTCATTGATAGTTTGACTGATGTCCTGTTTCGCTACCGCGTTCATATTTCATTATAATATAGATTACAATACTTTTTTTATTTGGTTGCTTCTCTTCGCCATTTAACTTCGGGACCTTCACGACTTTCAGTGATTTGAAAGTTTTTTAATAAAGTTGTTACGGAACTTTTACAACCACTTTTAACACTTTCAAAAAGTATAGATAATTGGACTTTTGTTTATTGCTTGTATTGTCCTGCTAAAGCGAACTCTGTTTTTTTTATAATAAAATTTGGTACAATAAATATTTTTCCATAAATTGATATCAAATAAAGGGAGCACTGAATCAAAATAACGCTGTAAAACTGTTCTCTGAATGTAAGAGTGCCGGTCTATTCTTATCCTCACATACATTTTTGGCAGTTTATTTTGTTTGGAACTAGAATATGAGTGAAAATTTAGTAGGAATAACATTGAATTCTATTTATTCTTGTTGTTGTTCTTGTTAGTATTTCCTGAAAGTATTTTACATTTTTTATTTTATTTTATTTTTTTTTTTGTTTTGTTTCTACAACTGTCAAATTGAAGAAGATCTACAAGTTTTTGCGTTTGATGTAAAAAATTTTCCAAAATTCTTTACTTGATGCTTTGATTTCAAAGTTATTATTGATGCCGGCAACTGACGAAAAAACAAAATTTTTGCATGTACTTTGGTAAAGTCACAGCCGTAAGTCAAAAGCTATTCGGGAGGCAATATTCTTAAAGCCTATGCTTGTACCTATAATATGAAAAATAAATTTCGTTCTTTGCATTATTTTAAATGTTTATTTAAAGTTAATCATACCTGAAATACGTTTGAATCGAACGCCGTTAAGTGAAAGCCTTGGCAATTTGCAAACCTCTATTTCCCATTGCACCAATGAATCTGTATTGGGATCTCCATGAACACACCAAAGCACAAACCTAGGTGTAAATATTAAGACGAAAGGAAAAGTTAATTTTATTTCAGATTGCGTTTTAATAAACTTGCCTTTCACGTTGTTCATAGTCACAATTATTTTGATCTAAAACTTCGCGTATCTTTTGCATTATCTGATCGGGCATTAATGGTGAAGTAGTTTTCATAGACCAAGTAAAACGTAGAACTCGCGGCTTAGCTGTCTCGTCTGTTGTTGAAGAGCTATTTAAAATATGTGTATGTAAATTTTTAAAAATTATTATTTTGTCTATTACATCATATAAATAACATACATTCTGTAAAGTTCTCGTAGATCTGAAAACATATTTATACGTATATCCATCTAATTTTATTATATTTTTGTATTGTATAATTTGAATATAACCTATGCACAAATATGAATAAAGTTACAAAGAAACAAGTTTTAAGTTTAACTTCGACTATGCCGAAGCTAATATACTCTTCACGCACGCCCTAGAAAACGTTTTTGCCTATGCTCTGTGATAGAGCATTTAATTATTAATTTGACTTATGTTTAGGGTATAGTCAGTACACATACAGCATTTCAGCAGTAAGCCCGAAATATTTGTATAGAAGCTTTATGATCCAGGAATCCTAGGGTCTTGGTCCACGGGTGTTGAATATGGGTCAGATACTTATACCGTTCAAATTTCAGTTCGATAACACAAAAAAAGAAGTTTTTCTAATGAAAAAACAAAAAGTTTTTCTAATAAGAACATGAACTTTAATGGTGGGTTTGTATAGGAGATACCCCCCTAGAAGTCCGATTCGGCTGGTTCCAACAAATGCGTATAGTAAAAAGAAAGGTTCGTGCAAAATTTCTGCTCTCTAGCACAAAAACTGAGCGACTAGTTTGCATGCATACATACGGACATGGCTTAATCAATTCGTCTCATCGAGCTGATCATGAATATATATACTTTATGTGGTCTCTGTTGTCTCCTTGCCCCTTCCTGTTACGAACTTCATGACAAACTTCTGCATCAAACTTCAATGGACTGCAATATCGCTTGCATAAACCAAAAAACTCTTTCACGGGCGATGTCCGCATCACAAATGTTGTTTGTCCCGAATTAAAACCCCTTTTCACATTTTTGTTTTTGGTGGCATTTACATATTTATCGCAATTTGTATATATGTATAGTCTCTCTTGCTTGTTTTCCTAGGAACAACTTAAGCAAATGTTTAGAATCCAAAATGCAAAGCTGGGGTTAGAGTCCCCATATTTCTGATTTGCCGAGGGTCCACAAAAGGCAGCGTGGCTATTCACCACCTTTATATATAGCAAAATGGATTTGTCTAAACTGGGTTACAAGGGGCTTTTATTTTCTTGTTCCTACGATAAGATCTTACAAAACATAACAGAGGCTACTGGGAAAGCAGAAATCGTAGAAAAAAGTCATGATTTTAGGGTATCTGAGTTAACAAACATGCGAGTTTGAAGAGCACAACAATTGTACAATTAAAACTATGAAAAAGATTAGCGCAGGAAAGGTGCCGCTTGTTCTTAATGCACAGGACTTCATGACGAGTTCAGAGCAATGGTTTGTGATAGCCGATTTACAGTGAGCGTTTAAGGGTGCGTTCGTGGTTGACGTACACAGTTCCGGCGTTGAGATTTCTTTTGTTTTGGTTATACATACATACACATGGAATGAAATCCGAATCTGGTGTTTTAAATTAGCGCGTAACAATAAGTGCTGCCATAAAGAAAAGGTGGCAGCAATCTCCAAAAATTTAGCAATAATGGTCCCAAAGGTACCAACACTTGCCAACACTATTTAACAGGGTGGCATTACATTGTGTGTTCGCGCATCTCAGGCTCAGGTAGAAGACATACGTTAATTTAAGCCCAAAATAAATTTTGAATGCTTTCTAAATACTTTCGGTCTAGTACTAATATACGACCCAAATTATTATATTCAAAAATTAATATATTTGTTTTCCTCTGAACCAACAAAGTCTATATTACATATTTAATTTTACAAGCTTAAATTGTATTAGCTTCACTTATAACTATGACCAAAATTTGTGTAACAATATACGTAGCCCGCGTATTTTCAAAATTCACGATATGAAGAATAATAACAGAAGGAGGTTAGATTTTTGTCCAGTTTTTGCATATTGTTGCCAAATTTTTGGTCAATTTCGACTGACTTATGCTATTTTTTTTTTTTACGTGCTGATGATTTAAATAAATTTCAAATTCTATTTTTTTCGTTATGTATTATCCAAACATTTTCAGTTTTAATTTTCTATTTGTCTCTTTTTCCAAAAATCTCAGATTATATGTCAATTTATAAAATCAAGTAGCCTAAGGCACTGGAAGCCATGGTTAATTTAAAATTTAGTTGCTATATATATATATATAGCTCGTCAAAACTAATGGTAGCTATTCACACATTAAATGATTTTCAAATCGTTGTTGTTGACGCGTTGCCCATCGAGTATGTCTAATGTCGTTTGTCAAATGGAAAGCTTTTAATTTTTACTACTCTTTGAACGCAGCGAGTGAGTGCACACAAAGAATGTGCGTCGGCAAAAAACATTGACAAACAAAGTACCTAAATAATATTTCATTTACTAGCAACAACACTTCCAAAATTAAATATTTTATTGTTGTTTTTTTCTTTTTGTTCTTTTTTATGATGTTCCACATCGAATGGTCTTCAAATGCAAAAATGAAGAGAGAGAGCGATTTGAAGGAAATTCAAAACGTTTTGATTTTGTGCAAGCAGTCAAAACGGTCAAACGCAAAGACACCCCCATAGCTTCCGCTCTATGAAAAAGATAGCCATTTGATGTGTCGATGGGTCCATTTAGTTAGCATTAAATGATAATAATAATGACAAAAAATTGTGTTCTCTCTCAAAATGTGAATGTTCCAACAACAAATTCGTTGTTTTTTTTTTCTGGAAACGAATGCATGGAACAATCGGTGAACACACATAACACATTCATAGTGTCGAATATATAACCTTCTCCTTTTTTGAAGCTGGTTAAAAATAAGAGAACTAAAAGCGCAATACTCTTTGTTTGCATTCATGAACAAAAAAATGCAATTAAGCAGTATTTCACTTAACAGGTTTCAACTTTAGAAAACAATGCTTTGAGCACTCATGAGCATACTCTCTCTCTCTCTCTCTCTCTCACTCTAATTTTGAATATTCGTACTCAGTTATTAATGAGACGAAAATATACATCAATAACAATATCCAAAAAAAATTTAAGAAGCATCAAATCATAAACAACTAATGAGGCTTTGTTTGCTTGGTCTTGCAGTTGTTTTGCAAATACTTGATCCTACAAAATATTGTATTTCAAAAAAGTGAGCACTTTCCTATATTTGCCTCTTTCACACGTACTTACTTCGTGAAGGCTTAAATGAGATAGCATGGCCAAACAGAGAATGTTGTTTATTAAAGAGAGCAATGAGAGAATAAATAGCATGATGAAATATCTAAATCGATTTGATATTTCGTCATGAAATATATCTAAATCGATTTGATATTTCGTCATGAAATATCTAAATCGATTTAATATTTCGTCATGCTTTGTTCATACCATGCATACATACTTATTTCACAAACATAAAATGCATGATAAATGCATGATCATGTCGGGGGCACTTAAGATTACTACTATTAAGCATTTGCAGTTAGTACATAAAAAAAATGTACATTTTTTCTCGCGTATCAATTTTACTATGTACGATAAACGATGGTATATTTAATATATAACTAGTACATATAGTAGTACGCAGTACGGTTACAATCATTGCTCACCTCTAGTATCTAGTCCATCTTTAGTACTCTACATGGGGCACTGACCATTACCCAATCTCCCTGTTTGCTACTACTTTTTACCCAAACAAAAATCTACCTCTGCCGAAATATAAAACAGATCATGAAAATTGGAAACTTTTCCAAAAACTGTGTAAATATTTCCGACACCTGGACTGCGGGTAGTATAAATAAATAAATTGCAGAATTAACAAAATGCATAAAAGTAGAAGCAAATTGCAGTATCCCTCAAACAAAACGGGTTCCGCATAAATCCAATACTTTACAAAAACTTTAAAATAAAACTAGAAAGAAATACTCTTCACAGGACGCAGTGAATGTTACATTGTAGTATTCAAATGGGTGGTTTGTATGGGAGGTACCCCCCGTAGTGGTCCGATTCGGCTGGTTCTGACAAATGTCCTGGACCTATCTTGAAAACTGATAGTGTCCAAGGTTCAGTTCGATAGGACAAAAAACAAAAAAGTTATTCTAATAACAACATGAATTCAAATGGGTGGTTTTTATGGAAGGTGCCGCCCGTAGTGGTCCGATTCGGGTGGTTCCGACAAATGTACTGCGTATGGTAACAAGAGAGGTTCGTGCAGAATTTCAACTATCTAGCTCAAAAACTGAGGGACTAGTTTCCATATATACAGACGGACATGGCTTAATCAATTTGTCTAATCGAGCTGATCAAGAATAAATATACTTTATGTTTTTTTATTTTGTCTCCTTCTGCCTGTTACAAACTTCATGACAAACTTACAATGCCGTGAAGGTATAAAAAACAGACCCTTCTCCAAGTTTATAAAGAACAATTATCTACTACCAACCCCATTATCAGCTTATCGTAAACTAAAAGCTATATTCAAAACAGCAGTACTTTTCGGCCAAACGGAACTCTTTCGAGAATTTTACCTTTCCACCACAGAAAAAGTTTGGTCCGACATCAAAAGACTTGCAGGAGTACCTCCAACTCCTCTTAGATATGTACATATAATAAATCCGATGCCGGTCAGAAGACCAGCTCCTTTCTTATAGCCGAAGCTTTTTGTCAAACCTGGACAAAGGATTCTCTCCAATATCGTCTCCCTATCTTTGGATAGTGCGCTAAGCCCCATATAAGGAAAATTCATCCACCTTATCACGCAGTTGTTCGCCGATCGAAAGATAAGCTCGGGGATATAAATTGGATCTACACAGATGGCTCAACCACACAAATCTCTACTGCATTCGATTTTGTCGACAATTTGGGCACGATCATAGTTGGGGCTCTCTCCCATCATATAATTCGATCTTTACCGCTGAAGCCTTTGCCTTATTAAAGGCCTGCCAATTGCAATAAAAAAACGGGAAATTTGCGATCTGTTCTCACAGCCTATTCACACAGCCTAACCATACAATATCGAGAGCATAATGATCCCACGATTCGTGATATCCAAAAATTATGTACGCAACACCACAACAAAATCATCATTCTTTGGGTCTCCAGCCACCAGGGTATACGCGGAAATGAATACATCGATGCGGCCGCCCGTCACATAAGCTACCTTCTTAAGCCCCATTCCAACTTATAAAAACACCTTCACCCTTCAACATTTCCAACATATATAAATATTTTTTAAAATCCAACTTTATAAGTTAATTTCTGCTCGATAAATAAATAAATTAATTATAATTAATTAATTTGTTGCATACACTCCTGAATTGTTACGGTAACCAATAAGTGCTTCCAAGCTTTACCCATATATGTCAGACATATTGATTCCTAGATAAACAAATACAAATTAGAGACGAACAAACAACATTTCTGACATATAAGGGTAAAGATTGGAAGCATTTATTGGTTACCGTAACAATTCAAGAATGTAAGCAACAAATTTGCACTTAAACTACAATATTTATTTATTTTATTTGGAGATGTAGTTATGACTTGACTATTTAATTGAGACTATTTGATTCACTGTCGCCCTTATTAGTAGGCGATTGTATATCATACGAGTATATTAATATCTCAATAAAAGTTATACTTGGCATTATCTCAGCAAAAGTTTTCTGCAAAACTACTTCAAATTTTATGAAACAATATGAAATCAGGACAATATGGAGGAGGGATAAATAGTATAAAGGGATATAAACTAAACAACCACAACAGTTGGTTGTTTAGTTCGACGCGGGCGTGATGTTATTATAATTACACCATCGATGGAAGACTACGAACATCAGATTAATGACAAGCAAACACTCTGGTCGGTAAAAAGAACTCCTAAATTTAATGTGTAATAAAGTAAGGAAATAGACCACGATTTTGGTATATGATGTAATTGTAATTAAATTTGACAATATTACTGATGATTATAAAAATAATAAGTGAGTACATATTATTTTATATATTTATAGTTGCATAATTTATTTTATCCATAATTTTTAAAAATTAATATTTAAATACACAGACGAAAAGTTATGAAAATAATACAACGTCTTTTCTGTATAACACTTAACAAAATAAATTATAGATAAACACTGTACAAATAAAATGGTCACATGCGTATAAAATATACCTACATATGTTTTGTTATTGTTAAAAGTAAGTTTTGTAAGGCTGTGAATTCTTTTCGTTTTTGTTTGTATACAGTATGCATTTGATTTCTTAAACTATCAATAATTTATTATTAAGGCTTACAAAAATGATAACGTTTCTTCATTACTTTGTTGGTTAATTGCTGATTGTATGATTTGCTAATACAATATATTATTTGAATAGTCATAGCACAAATTTAGCAACTGTTAGGAATAATTAACATTTAGTTTACATTTTTAAATAATAAGGACATCCTGTCCATCGATTGGTTATAATGAAATCTACAATTTAAACAATCTTACTGAATAAACTAAAAATATATAATAATTATACAAGTAAAAATTAATATAAATTAGTTACTCTAGAAATACATTAATTTTTTTCATTCATTCGTTCATTTAGTAAGTAGACGTAGTGTAGTAAAATTGTCGCTTTACGATTTTCTTTATCGAATTAACTCAATTCAATGACGCTGATGCACTTTCGGGTATTTGTAACATGTTATATGTATCTCTCCTTCACTCGCGTTTCATTGGTTTCGATTTTTGTTTAATTTTCGGATGTTTTATTACTTTAGTAGGGTATCTTTATTAATGTTTCTTATTCATCATTTGATTATTATAAGGATTCATTAATTAATGTCGTTATGTTTTGTTAATTACTGGTTTGGCCTAAAATTAAAGAAAAAATGTTTAAAACAAATTATTTACGGCTGGAAAAAAATATTAATTTGTAAAAATTGTAAATAAAAAAGGGAGGTATGAAATATAACAATAAGAAAAAACTTTAACTGAAGTTTTAAATTAAAATTTTTGCGAAAATATCTAAAAATTATTAATGTCTACAAATGTATTACAATAATTATGAACTATCATTTTTGATGTTATTTTATAATGAAGAAATTGATATAACAATTTCCCCTTTTTTACCGCATTCATCTTTATAAAAATACTTATACATGTAGTACGTAAGTACATGGACATATATACAATATATAAGATTGGAATGGTTTGGATGAAAAACTAAGTCTTTTCTGTTCTTTTTTTAATTGTAGGGTAAGGATTGTGCTCACAGAAGCTTAAGCTTAGTTGTTCGATGATGCTGGTGGAAATGCTGCAAACTCAGAATGTTGATTTTTTCCATGGTGTCCAGATAGAAGCTGAGCTGAAAACCGATCTTTGTTATTATTGTTATGTCCTTTTTCCAAAAACAATATGGTGTCAAAATGTCTGCGTAAATTTTTACTTTCGGCAAGAAGTACATCTTTTCTGTTTTATGCCCATATCCATTGTTTTGCCATTTTCGTTTGGCTTCGTAGATTGAAGATGGATGACATTGCATTGCAGTAGTAGCGGTATATCATTGAATGCGAACAAATTTGCTTCGCGATCGATGTAGACTAATTCACGAAGAAACACATTTACTTGAAGCTAAAGTCATCGTCTGAATGGTATATTGATCGACCAAAGAAGAATAGGCCGAAAATCAAAGACTCAGCAGTCTGCGTGTGAACCAGGTATAGGCATGAAAACTAGAAACAACACGTTAAAAGTACACCTGTCTTTTTGTTTTGTTTTTTTCTTCCTTTGTTCCATTCGTTGCTTTTCAAACTCTTCAGCCGCTGAAAAATCAAACATGTTCGATCGATCAAACGTAGCTGAGCTTACGACAAACAAGTGTCTTTGTAGACACTTCCATTGCCTACAGTGTGCTTGTTTTTTCAGCATCATCAAACAGCTAAGCTATAAGCTTCTTTGTGGACAGGCCCTAATAGTTCTATTTTATTCTTTTCTTCAGACGGACATAGTGTAAATCAATAATAATAATATCACTTTTTCTTTAATGTTCTATTATTGTTCTTTCATTAATTCATTATTGCTCAATACTTGCCTCATTGATTTTGGTATGAAATATTTTTGTTATGTATGTAATATGATTGTACAGAAAATTATTATTTCACCAGTTTTATAAAAATATGTAAAAAGATAGATTATATATTATATATATATATATGTGTATACACATATTAAGTTAATTTATTCTTGGTCATTACAAACAACCCAATAATACAATGTACACAATAATGTAGTGTGTGGTACAGCAAAAATTATATACCATTCTGCTGTGGTTACTCCTCTCATAGAATAACACTTAATACGTTAAAACACTTAAAAAATATGTAAAAATCTAGATCTCTTACATATCTATTTATTTAATTATTATATTCAAACGCATGTGACCATATTTGTTTGCATATGTTAATCTATCGTTTGCCTATTAATTACTAAAATTAATTATATTTATTGTACGCCATTAAAAATATACACAATCCATATGTATTTCATTTTCAAGATAAGAACCATATTTATATTTAGAGGTAGCCCTTTACTACAAGAAAAGTTGTATATATCATAATTATAATTCACATTAGTTTCAAATAATGCAATAAGATCAATAAACAAAGGCAGAATTAAAAATATATGCATATATATATACATATATGTAATTATTTCCAAAAGTGATTTAGATATAAAAATATTGTGCAACACCTATATAAGCACTCTATTAGAGACAAACTTGTGAACAAAATGGTAGGAATCAATTTTTAAAATAATTACAAGAGATGTCTTCTATAGTATTATTCATTTATATATTTTTAATATCCAACAACAAATTATGTGCGCTCTCCCTTTGTGAGCGATTTGTTTAGTCAATATAATTTTATAGTCTGCGTTTACTTACTTGCTTCGACGCAAGTAGTATTATGTTCGAAAATGAAACTTGTAGCTAACCCTTTTAAGCAATTCCTGTCTGTGCGAATCGAACAACTAAGATATGCATACAAGCAATTTCAGTCTTTGAAGCATATTATAATTAATAATTTAAATATTTGGCCAAATAACATATTTATTTATTTTCGTTCCAAAGTGTTGAGGTCTAGTCTATGGAATGCTAATGGCATAGTCAACAAAGCTCTAGAGCTCGAAGATTTTATAAAAACCCACAAAATAGATATTATGCTCCTCATAAAAACTCACTTTTGCAGTCGTTGTACCTTTAACCAGTGTGGTTACGAACTGTACACTGTCAAGCCTCCTACCAATGGTTCTCTTTGTGGTACTGTGATATTAATTCATTCAAGCATTAAATAACATCCTCCCGACTTTTGGCCACAAGATCTCCGACTGCTACCCTTAAGATATCACAAGAACTCCAAGTGCACTGATTTTGCAGTCTCCGGAGGCTTTGTACAGACACAACTCTCGATCGGGCTATTTAATATAGAACGAAGAGTAGACTATTTTCCCCTAGTTCCAATCTGTCTGCTTTTCAAATGTCCCTTCAGCAAAATCTTCAATCTTTTTCCAGGCATCCATCACCCAGTCTGCTTACGCTATCAAAACCTACCCAGAAATTCAGACAACAATGACAATATATCAGAGCTGCAATTTAACAAATCTACTCAAATCTGAGAGAGTGTTCGATGACTTGCAATGCAAACTGATACAGTCAAAGACCCAAATTTTAACCTCTGGAAACTATCGGGACGCATCAAACGGCAACCACCACATAACGTTCCAATCAAAAACGATAGAAGTGTGTGGCGCAAAAAGATTTAAACAACATGCAGGCCTTACATTTCTGAATTAACTAACTTCTTATCAAACATTCGAAGTCCTTGAGCAAATCAAAGAACTCGAGGTTAAAAAAAGCTCCAGTCTACGATATGATTGATGGTAGATTTATAAAATCATATGCAATGAAGGAGGTCCTGTCTCTAGTCACGATTTACAATGCCGTATCGGCCACTTCCCCATACAATGCTTCCTAAACCTGGTGCGCTAGAAAGTCTCATTGAATCTTACAGCCCGATTAGCTTGCTGTCAATCCTTTCCAAAATATTTATTTAATTGCTTTTGTTAACTTGAAAATAAAACAAACAAAATTAAATAAAAAACATTTGAAATAAAGCTTAATTTAATTAATTAATTGTGACAAATTAATATTTTTATTAACAAAGAAAAAAATGAACTAAAATAATTACATGTAATTAACAACTAATTTATTTAATAAAAAAAAATCAAACCGTCTCTACTCACACTGAATTGTGGTCAGACACATTATCGAACTGGACGAAAAACAGACAGACACCGATTTTTTGTGGCGTTATGTTGCTACTCATGTCCCTCACTTATGCTGACAAGGTCGGCCATTTTGAATGTTTAGTTAATCTGTTTGGCTCGTTTTGTGTGAAAAAACAAAATTAAGTGTGCAGACGCATTCCGAACGTTGACTGTGACCTATGGTGAAGCTACCTTGGACCAAAGGATCATTTATCGGTGGTACAAAATGTTCTCTGAAGGCCGAGAAGATGTGAACGGCGAAGAGCGTACCCGACGCCCGAGCACGTCAACAGACGAAAACTTTGATGAAGTGAAGAAATTAGAATTGGGCAATAGTCAAATCACTGTTTCAGAAGTTGCTGAACCTAAATATATCGATTGGCTTGTGCACTTTGATATTAAATAATGATGAGTCGCCGCGAAGTTCGTGCTAAAATTCCTCAATTTCGACATAAACAGCATCCCGTTAACATTGCTCAGGAGATGTTGGATTCGGTCCGCACCGACTGAAGTCGGTCATGGGTTTATGGTTATGACGTGGAAAGAAAGGCTCGATCATCCCAATGACAGTTGCGCGGATGAGAAGAATGAAAAAAACGAGACAAGTTACATAAGTTAAAGGTTTTGATTGCAGGGGCGTGGTGCATCATGAGTTCTTGCCATGGGGTAGTATGGTCAATACGAAAAATTATCAAGTTATGAACAATTTGCGTAAAGCAATCCACCAGAAACGCCGGATTTGTAGAAGAATTAAAGTTGGCTTGTGCACCATGATAACGCCCCTCCCTGCTGACACATCGTTGCGCAAATTTTTGGCCATAAATAAAATCAAATTCACTCTAGAAGATCTCTTAAAAGACAATTTCTTAATGTATAATAGTAAAACAACTAGCTTCATGTGTTTGTATCGTCATTTACTTTCATCGGATATTTCTCATTTTATCTTTAAAGTACCGTTTATTAAGCTGAATTAAATAATTATGAATTTATTTCTTTATTGAATGTTTAGGTTTTCGATAACACAAGCAGCATTAGTAGTAATGTAATAATGTACAATACAATAAAAAACTCTACGTGAAGGTAAGAAAGAAAGAAGTAGCTGTTCTCAAAAACTAGAGCTGATAGAAAAAAAAGCTACGTGTGATTCGAAATCAGCGACCTCGAATTAGTAAATACCCACTCATATATTTCAATGCATCAAAAATATTGTTGACCAGTGTAATTATACGTAGTAAGTAATAAGAAAATATGTTCTCTCTCAAAATGTAATTGTTTCGTTGGATTTTGTTACTAGAAACCATACACTCTCTCTCACTCTACCGCTCTCATGTTGTACACTCTTGAGATTCTGATTCGGGGTACGAACACTGAATAGCATTAGAAACATATATACTGTATACTGTACATACATGAATATAACGTCTCTCGCTCGCATTTTGTTTGTGCGTAGTCAACATCTTAAAAAAAATATGAAACTTTTTGTGTTTGGTCTTGCAGTGATTTTGCAAATACTTACTACTAAAAAATACTTCTAAGAAAAAAACAAACATTTATCCGATTATTAAAAAAAAAGTTATTAAAAATCGGTGCAGCCGTTTAGGAGGAAATAAGTTACAAAGGATCCGTACATTGGATTTATTCTTGGTGCAAGAACAGCCGGTATTAGAAATCATGATTCAACGTTTTTGGGATGTTGAGGAATACACAACTGTATTAACTAAATTCACTTTGGAAGAACATTATACAAACAAAGTTACTTTGAACGAAAATCGCCGTGTGCAGGTGCGTCTTCCATTCAGAGATAAGCTCTAATCTAACATTAGGAAACTCATACGACAGCAGAATTTGTAAAGGAGTATGTTGCACTATGTCACATGCCACTAGCTCATGAAATAGATAAACTTAAGCCACATTTTTATATTTCACATCACAAAGTCTGACAACGATATTGCGTGTTGTCTTTGAAGCATTTGCTACTACAACGGCTGGGGCTGCATTGAATGCTATTACTATTGGTCGGTCCAACAATTCAACAGGATTTAATTACAAGTCTATTTTGAGTAAACAAATCTGCTCTTTCAGGAGATATTACAAAGATGCATAGGCAGTTTGTTGTAGATAAACGTGATAGATAGTTCCAACTCATACTTTGGAGAACGAATGCACGAATTACGGACATACCAATTGATTACAGTAACTTACGGCATGTTGGCGCCACCATTCCTCGCAATAAGTAGCTTATATGTGTGAATTTGAGTATCCAATTGGTGCAACTGTCTTGTGCACAGATTTACATATATGTTCAATTGTTAACAAGAGCTGATCATGTGGACGAATTGCTAGAGAAAAAAATCAACTAATTAAACTACTTGTAAAGCCTTGATTGTGAATGAGGAACTTTAATAACTACTTGTCAAGTCTTACAGATTCACCAAATGAGTAAATTACACTGCAATTAGACAAACCAGATACTATTTATAAAGACCCTCAAGTGTGGCAATCAATTACAGATATGGTTGTTTTCCCTTAAGATTAAGCCTCAACTGGGAGAGAAAATCTGTGTTATCTGTAATTTCAAAAATTTTTGATTCGCTTGGTCTAGTCAGCCCTATTCTTGTAATGTGTAAAGTGAGGAACTAGTTCTAAAAAAAATTGGATTAGGATGAGCCTCTTCCTGATGAATGTCAACACGTGCCAACGGCAAACAATGCAGGAGATATTGTTTTCCTAGGATGTACTTCCGAGGAGTTACATTTGAACATGTGGTTCAATGGTCCTGATGGCTTAAAACGCTCAATTGCCGAATTGCCAAAAATAAAAGAGATTCTACCAACAACGGTTGACAGCTGCGAATCATCATCATCTACAATACATCTATAATTGAAGAAATCATTCAACAATCATCACCTTATATCCGAATTTTACGTACAATATCTTTTGTGTACCGCATATTTAACGGAATAGTGCTAGACCATTAACTGACGGCATCAAACACTAATCGCCGAAAGAGTTAAGAACAAAAATCTGACGATCACACATACAGCATTCACTATATAAAGAAGGAATATAACTAATACAAAGGACAACGATTTTAAAGCCGAGCATACAAAGCCTCGCACCATTTCTACATAAAATGCAAATATACAACACAACAATAACGGATTTGAGAGTGGGTGGAAGATTGGCCAACACACAATTACCGTTCAGTGCAAAATTGCATGCTATTTTGCCATGAGATCATAGATTTACACGATTATATGCGGAATATCTACACAAGAATAATTTACACGTTAGAGCAAAGGATCTAATTTCGCCTCTGCACGACGAGATATGAGTTATAAATGCCAGAGTGCTAATGCGAAACATTGTGCGTTCATGCACGCACTATGTATTTTCATTACAAACCACAGTTAACGCAACAGGTGATAGGAAATCTTCCATCTGATAGGCTGTATGGAGAACGTTCATTTTTAGTAACAGGCGTTAATTTCTGCGGGCCGTTTATGAATTCTCAAAAACTTCGTGGCAGGCCCGATACAAAACTTACGCTGCTATTTTTGTTTGTTTCGCGTGTGAAGCAGTCACATTGAATTAGTATCATCACTTACAACTAATGCCCTTCTCTCATGTATTCGAAGGATTATCTCACGATGAGGGCTACCTCAGAGTACAGCTGAATTACTAAATTTAAATAAATTTTCGCTATTTGGATCATTGGCAGAGAGTGACTTTTTTAAAGAAGTAATTTTGGAAACATGTGGTACCGTGACTAGATACACACTCTTCAGCAGCGGACTAAATGGGAGTCTGCACAGCAAAACATCAAAGTCGGACACATGAGAAATTTTTTAAAGCCGCAACTGGAGGAACTGGTTAAACTTTCTTGACTTCAGTAAATTTAGCGAAAACAAAAATGCTGTTGCGGTAATAGGTGGTCATTTTTGTTTTCACTGCAGATTTTAGACAGAATTTACCTGTGGTTCCTAACGGTACACGAGCCGATATTCTTAATGTGTGCTTCAAAAAGTTTGAAATCTGGCCATATACTCTCCACCAAACAATTATTCGTACACTTTTAATGGCAAACAAAAATGATCAGTTTAGACCCTTGGGTTTTTTTGTTTTTGAAAACTTTTTCCGTATATTCTCTACGAAATGAGTAAAAGACAAGAACCGTTACTCTACTTTGACTGGAAATATTCCAGATAAAAAGGCGGGAAAGCCAAAATACTAAAGAATCCTTTGATTTATTCAAAACAAACTATAGTACATTGCGCAGCACTTGAAAATCAGATAAATCAAATACTTTAATTTACTGGTATATACCCCATGCGCGTTCCTACGGCCCTGACGTAAAAACCACACAATTCTGGTCAAGGTTATAGATGGTGATTGGAACTCGTTGTAATGCGTTTTGTGCCGTTAAATACTTGCATAGTGTATATGATTTTTTCTTTGCAATACTTTTTGATACATGACATTTTTTTTTTCATTACCTGGCGCGTAAGCAAATAAATCTGACGGGTTTCCAACACGGGAACAGGCAATATGCAATTGGCATACGAAAGTAAGCTACACTGGGAACTATAGCCGATTGAATTCTAAATGTATGGCAAGCGGTTCTATGGTTCTGGTGGTAACTCAATTTCTGGTAGTTGCACTTTTCCTGATACGCAACACATGCCAGCTGACTCATGTTTGAATTCGAGCGCATGACAATGGGGACATTTTTTATCCATAGCGGCAATCAGAACTTTCGGATGAGCGGAATATTCAATATCTGGCTCGTACTCGAATACGACAAATTTCGTAATAATCGGTCGAGCCGTTTCGAAGGAGTGCGACCACAACACCGTGATACGAGATTTTTATATACATTCCATATATAAATTTTGGACAGAGACGACTTGATTGATTTTAAAATATGTCTGTAAGTTTTATATGAAAAATTTGATCCAACAATATTTCGATAACATCGCCGCATAGGGGATCCAAAAGTATCCTATGTTTATGGCTGGAACCAAACCAAACACAAAATTTCATTACAATGAGATGACTGGAATGGCCGTACTGTCCCTATTGCTATGACGACTACAACAGTACATTGAGTTATTTTATTATTTCTGTCGCTGTGCTACCGTACACGCAATTTTGCGCAGTCACAGCATAGCTGCAGCAAATGTAATGAAAAAACGACAGCATTTTTAAATCTTGGTTGATTTTTAGGGTCCCGGAGCCAAAGGGTACCCTATTGCAGATACTTCGTTGTCCGACCGTCCTCGGGTCATATCTCATGAACCGTAATAGCTAGAGAGTTGAATGTGTAGTTCTATCCGGCCATCAACAACAAATACTAAAAACTATTTTCAAAAACTTAAAGGAAACATTTTGGTTTTTATGGCAACTATACGATTCTTTTTTGAAAAACTTTTTTGTTTTTTTGATTATTGAACTGAAATTTAGACACTATAAGTTTCTGATGTAGGCGCGGTATATTTTTTGGAATCAGTCAAATGAAACCCCAATTTGGTACGGAACCCTCCATGTACGAGTCTGACTCACTCTTGGCCCATTTTATTTAATATGAGCAGTAGCGACAGAGGCCTTCAGCTCAGGGGCAAGTTAAGAAGGAAAGGAGGAAATTAAAAAAGTGCAGGACTGACTTGCCTTGAGCGGGAATCGAACCCGAGATTCTTGGGATGTCAGCCAGCACACTAACCTCTGGGCCAACGAGCCACTCAAGCATCTTTTTTTAGATGGTGGGTTCAGAAATAACAAAGCTTCATTTTTTAGCTCACATTTCTCTCTCAACATTTGTGCTCTCTCTCTACATTTCTGTTTACTCAGTAACCTTTTCCCGATTACTTGGTAAGCGATGACTCATTTATTGTTTCTTAACGCAGTGATATACACAACACGGACAGCTTATCAGCCAAGACAATTAAAAATAAAAGGTACTGACATTCCATTAAGTAATGTGGCAAAGTACCTGGGCATGTATATTGACAGTAAACTGACGTGGAAACATCATATCCAAAAAAAGAGAGATCAGCTCATATTAAAATTTAAGCAGCTATACCCGCTTCTTAACAGTAGATCTAAGTTAACAACCAATGGGAAATTGGTTATATACAATAGTGTAATTAAGCCTATATGGACGTACGGCATGCAATTATGGGGTACAGCCAAGAAAACTAACATTAACATCATTCAGCGTCAACAATCAAAAATACTTCGATCAATAGTTAATGCGAACTGGTTTATATCTAACTATGAAATTCACAAAGACCTCGGCGTAACTATGATTCAGGAAGAAATCATTAATGCTAGCAGGAGGTACCACAAAACATTAGAGCGACACACCAATCTAGAAATAACAGACCTTCCATCTCACGAATTGTCTAGACGTAACGCTTAAAACGAAGCAGACCAGTCGATCTGACCTAACTTAGGTTACGGGTGGCGCTGAGAGGCATCTTGCGGTTGGCCTGCCGCAAGTAGCTCTCAAAAATGGGGCCTAACACACCATTATTCAAGATACAATTCGAAAATGTTCGATATTGTCCACTGCCTTTTCCCCTCTTATTGTTAAAAGTGTACTTAGTGTTTTCTTTTATATTTAAGATATAAGATGTAGGAAAACAATAGTACATATCCAATCGGGAACAAAAAAAAAAAAACGCAGTGCTGACTACTTGTAAAATTACAACGTTGTGATATGTGCGGCTTAGAATTCTGACACAATTTAAATTAAATAACGTTTACGTTTCGATGTATTTCCTCATTTCACGCATCTTTAAAATACATACATATTAACAACATACACACTTATAAACACAAATCGTATTACTAAAAATATTATTACATTATACTTATTTTTCAATCAACTACTAATAGCACTCAATATACTTAAATTTGCTTGACAAATGTATTTTCATTCATTCATTTCAAAGTATTTTAACGATTATCGCAATTGGTTCTTCTCAACGCGGCCATTGCTGTAAAAAATAAAATTTTTTGTTTGTTCTTTTTTAAATATTTTTTTCGCGACCCAACAAAATTTTTGTACGACCCAGTCGCGACCCACACTTTGAGAATCGCTGGTATATGTCATAATAATAATTGAACACTAAAGGGTCCTTCAGATTTCCATGTTTTAATTGTGATGCATTTCCTTCCATCGGTACTGTATTATAATTTTCTTAATGTGCAGAGGTTTCTGTAGAAGAAGTCTATATCCCGTTGCTCTGGTTTTTTTTGCAGCTCTATTTTCATGCTTTGGACAATTTTCTTTGACGTTATTTTTTCGGTTTTTGTTTTTTGCCTTGACTGAATTCTTTATGCTCAAAACTTATTGATTTTAAAAAATAACAATCTTTTTATATACTGATTGATTTTATAATATATTTCTAAATTTTGTATACAGTATTTGTTGCATCAATTACGACTTTTCCGATGGTCCGATCCACTTCAAACAGAAAAACACTCCAGGCTATGATAGAGCTTCCATGAAAATTTCATTAAAACCGGTCTAGCGATTTCGGAGTCCATGCGGATACATAAATCCATTTTCATACATATACAGCCGTTGACAACTATTTGGAAACGAAGCTATGGCTTGTATTATTATTATTGTATTATTCATCATTTTTTCCATTTGTTTCCAAAGCGCACCAGAAAATTTATACAAAATAATAATAATTAACAAAAGAAATTAAAGGTGAATTCAAATTCATAGCTTAAATACCAATACCAATAAAACATTGGTGATTTACTCACCAGACCTCACAATTGGTCTGTGATATGAAAAATACGAAGCAAATGGCAGAAAGGATACATGGAAATTCCCATCATAAAGGCAACGTTACGTAACGTCACGTTAGCACTCAAAACCTATTTTTTAAAGCCCTTTATAATTGCACTAAGCGTAAATCGAAGAACTATTTCCAAAATAATCTTAATTATAATTCTTCACTTGTAAAAGTTTTAAACACTGTAAGATTACAAACTGTCGATGGTGAACCACCATTTAAAAGAAATAAGTTTTCTTCCCTAAAAGTTTTAGACTTATCATTGGATCCGTAAGCTAATCCGTTCGCAAAGTAAACGAGACTCTTTCAAAACCTCTATTTACAGTGACGCTATCTTTCGACATAATTTTACGACCAACGTAGAAGTCGAGTTATTGCTTTATAAGTGGAGTATGTTTATAGCATCGGTCGAAAAATTAACTTCGAACAAAGAGCGAATATTAAGTTTTATTTTAAAATTGAAAAAATTTTTAATGAGACGTTTGAATTAATGTATATGTATGGTGACAATTGTTTATCCCGTGGTAGAGTCCAAACATCAAGTACAGCATTGTTACTGGTGACGAGACGTTGTGGTTTCAATATGACCCCGAAACAAAGCGTCAAAGTACCGGATGGATGCACACAAATAAGCCAGATGCAAAAAAAGCCGTCGCGAGAAGTCAAAAGTCAAGACACGTTTGATTTGCTTCTACGATTCCAAGGGAATTATCCACAAGGAGTTCGTGTCACAAGGTCACACGATTAATGAGCCGTATTATCTTGATGTAATTTGTTGTCTCGTATTCGTCATCTGAGGCCGCAATACCGTGAAAGTGGCAGCTGGCGTCTTTTGCACGACAACGCGCCGGCTCATCGTTCGACACTTATCACTGACTTTTTGACCAAAAATCACATTTTAAGCGTCAACTGCACTCCCCGTATTCTCGATTTGGCACCTTGTCTCTTCGAAAAACTACATTTGGCACTGAAAGATATTGAGACTATTCAAGAACCGTCGACCGCGATTCTGAAGGACATTCCTGCAGAACGGCTTAAAAAATTCATTCGTCATATTAATTCATCGTGCAAGGAGACTACTTTGAATAATGTGATATTTGAAAAAAAGAAAGTTTGAAAAAGTCTTGTTTACTTTGTGACAGTCCTTGTATTTGCATTTTTATTTGAAACATACTTAAGTTTTTACCGTTTCAATTTATTCTTAAAGTTTAGTGTAGAGTATCATTTTACAAAGACTGGTGTGTTCTTATATGTGTACAAAGAATAATATTGGGTCATATAAAGTCTCCGCGGCTTTTTGGTACATTATTGTAAACAAATTTTCTTTATACAAAATCAATTTCAATTAAGTACATATTGGCCATTATTATCTATGACCTTTTGCCATTTTCCGGGTAGCTTCATAATTTCATCGGTGTAGAACTTCTGTGGATTATCAGCGAAAAATTTTGATTTTCAGTGGCTCTTCGGTCGGTCAATGTTTTACTATGAAGAAAGCTTTGCAGAGACCAAAACACTTGCTAGTCAGAGGGCGCAAGGTCCGGGCTATACGGTGGATGCATCAAAACTTCCCAACCAAGCTCCGTCAATTTGTTCTTGGTCATCAAAGATGTGTGTGGCCTAGCATTGTCGTAATGGAAGACAACTCCCTTTCTGTTGACCATTTCGGCTCGCTCTTCCTTGATTGCTTCATTCAAACGGTCGAGTTGTGCACAGTAGAGAACCGAATTGACTGTTTCGCCACGTTCTACCAGCTCATAAAGTAAATACCCTTCCAATCGTACCAAACACTTAACATAATCTTGTTTGCCGTCAATCCAGCCTTTGAAGTCGTTTGTGGAAGGTCAACGGCCTTTGCCCATGATCGCTTGCATTGGATATTCTCGTAATTTAATGCATTTTTTATCGCCCATAATGATTCACTTCAAAAATGGTTCCATTTTTCCAGCAGCGTTTCACTGATGGTTATGCGATCAATTAAATTCCTTTGAGTTATTTCATGTGGCACCCAAACATCGAGCTTCTTTGAGTAGCTTGCTCAATTTTAGATGATTCCAAACTGGTTGATGTTTAGTGCCTCAGCTAACTCCTGACAGCTTACGTGCCCGTCTTGCTCCATTAGTTGCAAAATTTCATCGACCGATGCGAGATACATCGTTCGCTCACAGCATTCTCACCGTAATCTGAACAAATTTTTCCTTTTTTTATAGTAAAAAAGCATCACATAGCGCATTTCTTCAGATATTTCACTCATATTCACATCAGTATAACTTTTAACACGAGCAACGAATTACACAGCTGTCTTCACAAAAAATGTAGCCTAAAATATCACCTTTCACAATTAGATTAGTGTTGCCAAATCTATGAACACCAACACCATCTAGTGACAAAAAACTGCTGAGACTTTTATATGACCCAATATTTAAAAAAAAATATCGTCAAAATTTTTTTGTTTGCTGCACATTAAAAAAGGAGTTATACTTGTTGTTCATACAAATTAGAACAATCGAATGGAATTTCATAAAGCTTAGAATCTTTATCAAATGATAAAGAACCAATTTGGCATAGTCAGGAATTTTAGATTTATGTAACTGATTTAAAATAACAATGAATGAAATATCAGATTCACAGAATTAATTCATCAGGTTGTTGGTACTTACCGTTTACTAAAGCGCGAAGATAGCTTTGAGAAAAAACTCATACGGCCTGGATGCGGCGAGTCCCCCGATGTTCCACTAGTACCAGAATAATCCAGTGCTGTATTATTCCTAGCCCTTGTTTGGCCTAAAAAAGAGTGCAGCATTAATCATTTCATATGCATATCAAATAGTTTATTAAGAAACCTGGTCTTAACTATTACGTTAGTAATACATCTAAGTATTTAATCTCCTCGATTTATATACCTTTCACAATAGTATCGGCAATATCGTCGTGTTCGTGCCTACGCATGATATACTCTCAGTTTTTAAGCCATAGAGCTAGATAAATAGTACGGTCACGTCATAGTATCGTAACCAGCTAATAAGTCAAATCATGAGTTTTCCCACTACTGTTCACTTCAAATTCATGATTGTTGTTTTCTTTAAATTTTTCCAGTGCTCTCTGAGTTAGCTTTATTAAAACCATAATAAATTTTTTTTCATGACAATTTGAAGAATGTTCGGACAAATATTTGAAAAAAAAATTTGTATATTTATGAATTTTAGAATGGAAAATTTTGGCGTATATCAAAATAATCAAACCAAAATTTACAATACAATTTGAAGTGACATTGAACACAATAAATACAAAAACTAGGGTGAAAAGTACAAAAGTATGGGAAACTGATAACTTAATTTTTGAATCGAACATCTTCAAGTGCTTATTAATTTTTATTTTCTTCAATTTTCTATCTTTCCCCAAAAGAAAAAACTTGTTGACATACAATTAATAGTAATAAGAAGGATTTGAAAAATTATTCATGGTACCTGCATTTTATATAACAAAAAAAAAAAAAAAAAAAAAAACAAATTATACAAAAATAGTTTAACTGATTTTTCTACAAGCAATGACTGTCAATGAGGGTGCGTCTTAAAATATTATTTAAATAACTTTATTTTAAAAATTTTCATGCAGTTATAAATAATAATGTGTATCATCAAAAACAAGTTTGTTAATTGTGCATAGAATATAAGTAAATAAAACTAATAAATCAAAACAAAACTCACCAGAATGAAAGGTTGAACGTGATGGAACATTCCTCGGGAAGTGCCTGCTTGATTTAACAGCCGATGCCATTCTAACTCGGTCAAAGAGACTATTTTATATGACATCAAAAAGTGTGCGATTTAATCAGACCAGAATTAGGTTAGCCCATGTATTTTTATATAAGAATTGAAGAATTTGGTATCAGTTCACATATTTCAATTCGATTTGCATTCGAATGATTGTAATTGTTGATTGAATTGAATATTTTATATATGTGATGTTCATGTTGCCGTTGTAATGGATTTCGGAAAAGAAATTTATAATATTTATTTCGAAGAGGTTGATTAACGACGTTGGCAGATTTGAAACATCATTATATCAATCAAGCAGTTAATGGATGATTTTGTCGATGGAAACCAAAAGCAGTTACATTTTTGTCATTAGGTGTAAGAGAAATGAAAAAAAAAAGAAAAACATTCAATTGACAAATCAATAAATTGAAATTATAAATTAAAACAAAGTTTAAAAACATTGACCTAGTATACCTGTCTACAAAAAAGTTAGATAAAATGTATTTTATAAAGTGATATAATACAAAAAAGCCCAGACGGACTTCAGTGTATACATAAAATATTATAATATGTAAAACTTACTGCAATAGTTTTCATAGAATTTATTGAGTTGGCTCAGAAGTAAAGTTGTTCTATAGGTAAATTTGTGGGTGTAAATATATATAACTATATATATGTAAGTAAATTAAGCTATGGTAAGTACTGTGCAAAACAAAAGCAATAAAATTTAATCATACCATAGTTGTCTACAACGGGTCTTAAATAGTTTTCGAAAGCACCTACACTTCAAGAGTCCTTTCAACTTTATTAAGTAAACAACTTTTTCTAAAATATTCCATAAATTTTTTCGTATTGAAGTCAAAAATGTTATTGTAGCTAAGGCACTAACCTTAGTCAAAGACTACCTAAGGAGCAATGGAGTTCAAGTTCGTGATTAGACTCCCTAATCACCTGACTGAGATACTTGCAATCAACATTTTCAGAGCAAGGAAAATCCGTATCAAGCTATAAAAATAGAATGGAAAACCCTAGAGTGATCGGGCTTTGAGCAGGCAGCAACCGCGACAAAAAATTATTTTATGCATACACGATGAATATGTCAAGGTCAAATGTCTCAGCAGTTAACCAAACCAAGGGACTCCCAACAACCTTAGCCAATTCGCATTCCCAGAAGTCATTTCGTCGTGGTGGCGGACGTGGAGTTACAGTAGCACAAAAAGTCTATCTGTCAATCGCCAAAGGTTGCAAACTAAATACAGTATACAGCGACGACCTACAAAAGTTCTATGCATGACGAGTTGACGATTAGCTGTCATTGCGTACGGTCGACATTGTTTCATTGCTCCAATATCGAGAGTTTTAAATCGATCAAGTCTGTGTTTAATGCAAAAAAAAAATAAAATGAATAAAAAAAAAATATTATCAACATAAAGCGACTCCACACTTGGCGCTTTAGACAAAGTAAAAGTGCGTCGTTTGAACGAGAACGATAAATCCAATACACCTGGCAGTAGTCAGTTTCATAACTTTTTTCGGCCTCTTCAAACAATCGATGACGATGGCAGTTCCACTATAACTGACAGCGAGGGTGAGCAGCCTACACCATTAAAAGAAGTACTTCCACCACCTATTACGGTTTTAAACAAGCTCGCAAAAGCAGTTCATGATATGGTTAGAGCATCTACAGTTAAAGAATACTGTATTAAATCCATATCAATCGGTATTAAAATATTCTTAAATACTACGGCGGATTTCGATTTGGTCTGCCATGAGCTAAGTTAGCAAGAATGTGAATTCTACTCCCACAAGATTAGAAAAACAAAACCTTATAAAGCTGTTCTATCCGGTTTGGATAGATTTTCCAATGATGCAATAAAAAACCTTTTGAGCAGCCATGAGCTTAAATGTATTGACGTTAAGACATTGATAAAACAACAAGTTCACGTCATACGTTTTAATCTTCTCTTATATGTTCGTTTATTTTCAAAACAAGATCTGCGTAAACATCATTCATGCATTGATAATACCAAAAGTTTGCTGGGATTTTAAATCCAAGCCGTCAACTCACTCAGTGCTACAATTGCCAACTGTTTGGCCATGGATCTAGCACATGTAATGTTAAAACATCATGCTCTTTCTGCGCTGGTCCGCACAAATCCGCAACAACAGTTGCAATGCATCAAATCAAAGTTCACCTGATCTGTTTACGATCGGTGAAATCAATTCGCATTTGAATGAACTTCTGCATAAACAAAAAAGCTCAGTTTCAAGTAATGACACAGTTAGTCGTTAAGTATGTATACACAAAATAATATTTTAAATAATTGTTTTAACATTATGGCATGAAATACGCGTGCCCTAAAAGTAAAAGAAACCAACTTTTACATTTTCTGAATATGAATCATGTTCATATCTGTCTATTAAGTGAAACGTGGTTAACTAATAATGACAGATTCCTCCTCCCAGGCTATCTTGTCTATAGGAACGACCGTCTTGGTTATAAGGGGGGTGGAGTACCATTAATCATAAAAAGTGACATTAAACATAAAAAGATAGTTGAAATAAATATCTTATAGAAAACGTTGGGATTTAGCTGGAATTAAAAGGAGGAAACACTTTAAAAATTTTCGCTCTCTATTTTCCAGGTTCTTCTGCGAAATGTTTATTAAGCTCAGGCTGTTTCTCAAAAGACGCTAAGCACAAAAAAGACATGTTTAGGGCAGACTTACTTAGGATGAGTCGTATTGATGGTAACTATATCCTAGGTGGTGATCAAAATTGTCGAAATCGCCAGTGGAATTGCCTTAAAGCAAACTACTGGGGTAACATACTACATAAGCTATCAAAGGTTCAAGGCAAATTTAGTGTTATTCACTCTAGGTATCCCACATATGTGCCGCCCAATTATAAGTCAAAACCTTCTACACTAGACCTCTTCTTAGCAAGTTCACCGCATTTTCTCACTGAACCACTAGTTCTAAACGATCTTTCGTCAGACCATTTACCAATTTTATGTAAAATTATCTCGACCATAACTACTTTCAATAAACAAACATTACTCTACTCAAATGCTAATTAGAAGTTGTTCAGACGTATCCTTAACCAAAGCTTCCGTTGCATTTCAAACTTAAATAATAATACACTATCTACCTGTAATGAAATTGACCCTATTATTGACTTCATGACAACTAGCGTGTCTGGAGCAATTGACCAAGCAGTACCTAAATCTAATGCCATTCGATCATCTAACTCCAAAATTTCTGATAATATTATTGAGCTTATCAAAATAAGAAATATTGCACGAAGACATTGGATAAGATCTAGGCAACCAATTGTCAAAGCCAGATTAAATTTTCTCAACCGTCAAATTAAAATGCTATTGTTTGAATTTAATAACTTTACATGGAATAATAAACTATCCCGTTTGGACTCAAATTCCAAACCATTTTGGAAAATTACCAAAATAATTAAAAATAAAAAACAATTCATTCCTAGCTTGTGTTACAATAAGAAGGTTTACAGTACTAGAGTACAGAAAGCTAATATTATGAGTGAAATATTTGAGAAGAAACATCGCCTCACTGATTCGCTTTCAGATCCTACCACTGAGGCTCTTGTTAACAGCTCGTTTAGCTCACTGGATAACAATGTATTCTCAAACTTCGAAACTATCACTCTTCCGGATACCCAAAGAGTAGTTCGTGTTCTAAAAACAAATAAGTCCCCAGGCCCTGATAACATACCAAAATATCTCCCCAAACGAGCCGTAATATTCGTCTTCACAGTACGGTTTCAGGACTAATCTTAGTTGTACTCATCCGCTGAGGAATCTGAAAACAAAACACTTAGCTCCCAATCAATAAAATGGGAGAACTGCATAAAATGTCTCAGTTTGTATATAGACAACAAATTAACGTTACGTTGCCATATAAGCAGGACAATTGACAAAACTAATAAAACTATAAGAATTTTTTACCCCTTTATTAATATAAAATCAAAATTCTCAATAAAAAATAAATTAATAATTGTAAACTCGATATTTGTGCCAATCATGCTATATGGGTGGTCCGAGATTTGGGGCGATTGTGCTACATGTCATCGTAAGAAACTTCAAAAATCTCAAAATAAACTTTTAAAAATGATTTTTTATCTTTCCTTTCTACTACTCCACTTCTCTTCTTCATGTAAAGGCAGATATTGGCATGATAGATGAAAAAATATGTCTAGCTAATAAAAATGTTAATTTAAGAAATGAACTATTACACTCTCCTAGTGTTGGTTAATACCTAAGGGGCTAATTTACAAATTAGCTTTATTAAGTATTGATCTTTAGTTTCAAATCAGTTCCAGTCTTTAGGATAAGTTTTAACGTAACGTATTTGCATCCCCTATTTTCCTTACAACTAATTATGTCACATTTTTAAACAAATGAATTTATTGTATAAATTATTCTTCTTAGTTGTTAAGTTAGTTTAATGTAACTAAACTCTATTCATGCAAAATAAGCTATAATACAAATAATATGGGTCCAATAAAATAAAAAAAAAATGTATGACGAAAAGAGTGGCTAGTACATCCTTCCTTCATGACTTCAAACTAGTCAATAAAATATTGTCATAAATTCTCCCGGAGTGCAAAGTGAAGACGATAAAAACGATTTTACTGATGAAATGTATGTTGATGATGGGATTGCACCTGATATAGTCACAGCAACTATGTCAAAGGCAAAGATTCTTACTTTTTTTTTTTTTTTGCTGAGAAATGTTCGTATTGACTATTTGCAATCCATAGCAGTATGGGCGAAACCTGATAACATGGCAGCAATGAGAAATATAAGTATTTGAAACCTTTGTTACCAATTGTCAGACACATTACCAATTTGGAGAAATGCTACTTTCATTCCATTGCTGGCATTCGATTAGTGAAGACGTGTTTCTTTCTTCCGCTCCTAAGCTCAGCGTGCGAAAAATTTTTTTTTACTTATTTCTATTGATTGGAATTTATGGTTGTTTTAATTTTTAATTCCCTTTTCTATGCGAATCATTCGTTAGTTAAGTTAATTAAAACATACAAAGAAATCAATAGAAGCCTATAACAAAATCGTTAAGAAATGCATATTTCTCGTTTGTCTCTTCCTGCCCTAAAAACAAAAATGAATCCTCATTTTTAACCACCAAGTTGCCTGAGCGCAGGGCAAGTTCTTGTTCTCCTGCTCTTTGCACTGACAGCCAATTGCCCAATGATGAAGTTCGTATCCAACCGGCAGAGCCCCTACATTATAAAAAAAATCATAGAATTGCTAAAAACCAAAGATACGAAATATTACACTTTCAAGTCCAAAGATGAACGACGACATAAAACGCGAACTGAAGTTATAAACATACATAACATCCAACAAAGAACAACCAATAAACCACTTCCTTTGTTCTCAATTGAACTTAAAAGTAGCTCAACCAATAAAAATATTTATAATGTTACGACATTACTACAAACCAAAATTAAATTTGAGGCCCCCCACAACAAGAGGATGATAGTGCAATGCACCAACTGCCAAAAATACGGGCACACCCGAAACTATTGTACCAGGGATCCAGTATGCGTCAAATGTGCTGGTAAGCACAATAGCAGCGATTTATTGCCCACCTAGACACTCAATCTCAACAGCTCAATTTAAGGACTACTTTAAAGAGCTTGGTCCAAGGTTCATCGTAGCAGGTGAATACAACGCGAAATATGTAAACTGGGGTTCAAGGCTGACAAACACCAAAGGAAAAGACTTGCTAAGTGCAATTCATACGATTGGGGGGGGGGGGGATGCACTTGAGTACAGGTGAACCCACATATTGGCCAACAGATCGGACTAAAATACCGGATTTAATAGACTTCTGTGTATTAAAAAACATGAATATAACACATTTCAAAATTGACTCCCGACTTTCTTCCGATCATTCACCAATACAAGTTGAATATAGTTGCGCAATAAAAAAAGATCAACCCGCCTGCAAAATGTATAATTTCAGAACTGATTGGGAGGCGTACAGAGAATTTTTTGACAATAGCCTCACAACAAATGTACCTCTTAGAGAACCTGACGATATTGAAAAGTCAGTGATATACTTGAATGACATTATAAACGAAGCAGCTAATAGAGCAACGCCAGATCTTAATCCAAAAGAGGACAACTATATTTTCCCCCGCTCAATAAAAATCCAAGGCGCGAACAAAAACAAACTGCGTAAGATCTGGCAAAGGACGAGAGATCCAAAAGACAAAGCTAAAATTAACAAAGCAATCAAAGATTTGAAAAACAGTCTAAGGAATTTTAAAAATGAACAATCCAAAGCAAAGATCCAACCAAGGCGTCATTGTACAGACCAATCAGCCTATTGCCATTACTTTCTAAAGTATTTGAACGTCCCTACTTGACAGAATACAACCAATACTAGACGTGAACAGAATCATACCTACCCACCAATTCCGGTTTAGACAAAGTCACTCCACAATTCAGCAAGTCCACAGAGTAACTCAAAAATTTTAAACGACCTTGTTGAAAAAAAGTTCTGTGTTGGTGTTTTTCTGGACATAGGAAAGGCCTTCGACAAAGTCTGGCACGACGGCCTACTTAGTAAAATTAGGATCGTATTTCAAACTGATCTATTTGAAATCATTAAAAGCTACCTTGACGCTAAGACAGATAAGAGCAGGAGTCCCTCAAGGAAGCGTGCTTGGTCCTAAATATGTTGTATACTTTATACACATCAGACATCTCAACTCCAGGAGATAGCTCGTCAATGGTGGCTACCTTCGCTGACGATACAGTTCTAATGTACTCCCATAAAAATTTTGTTGTAGCAACAACTAAGCTGCAGAATATTCTTGACGAAGCTTGCAATTGGTTTGATAAATGGAAAATAAAAGTGAATGAACTAAAAACGACGCAAGTAATATACACAACACGGACAGCTTATCAGCCAAGACAATTAAAAATAAAAGGTACTGACATTCCATTAAGCAATGTGGCAAAGTACCTGGGCATGCATATTCATAGTAAAAAAAAAGTGTGCAAAGTTGGATTTACATATATATATCAGGACTGTTTTGCTGGAGTGGACTTCGAAGATGATTAAGTTTAAATTTTAGGGTTTCGCACCCACAGGGTACTACCAAACGGAACCCTATTGCAAAGACTTTGTTGTCCTTCCGTCCGTCCGTCCCCGGGTCATATCTCATGAGCCGTAATAGCTGGAGACTTAAAATTTTCACAGAATGTGTGATTCTATCCGGGGTTAAAGGGGTCCCCATACAAGAAACATTTTGGTTTGTATGGCAGCTATACGAACCAGTAACCCCACGATCTTGAAATTTACTGGTTTGCGGCTGTAGATTAGAAACGTATACTGTCGGAATTTCAGTTTAATTGGACCACGCCCAAACAAACCACCATTAAAATTCAGGTTCTTATACGAAAAACTTTTTTGATTTTTGCACTATTGTACTGAAATTTAACACAGTTGGAATCAACCAAAACGGGCGACTAGGGAGGTAACTCATAAACAAACCCATCATTAAAATTCACGTTCTTATTAGAAAAACTTTTTTGTTTTTTTCATTATTGAACTGAAATTTGTGATGCACAGATATTGCCAGAGCATTTGTTCGTAGAACTGTATGGTGTGTTCTCGAATGCGACCAGTGACACACAGTGACACAAATTATGGGATCCTTGCCACCAGTGAAGACCTTGTGCCCTTAGTTTCATATATGTCTTTGTAGCTTCTATACGTTTCCGCCAGGTGAGCCGCCTGTCAAGATGAACGCCACGATAAATTACCTCTTGAGTTTGAGGGATTGTAGCACCATTTAGCGTTACTGGAGAATAAGACCGTCGGTTCAATGTAAATTACATTTCCCCTCATTGACTTTAATTCTCTAGTTGAATAACCACTTCTGTAGGCTTTTAAGATGAGCATCGAAGCCTGCAGAAGCTGTAACTGGGCAACGGGAGCGGCAGTGTCCGCAGTGAATAACATGTATAGAGTTGGTCCCAAGACACTACCTTGGGGAATGCCTGCTTTCATCATAAATTCATTTGTAATGAAATTTTTCTGCCTTACTACAAACACTCGATTTGGTATGTAGGATTGCAGGACTCTATGCATATTTTGGGGTAGCAAGCATTTAATTTTGTAAATCAAACCCTCATGCCATACTCGATCAAACGCTTGTGCTACATCAAGGAATACTGCTGAGCAAAGGCAGTTCTTATTTCCGAAGTAACTCTATTGACTTGCTCAATCATTCCATGTTTTGCTCGAAAACCAAATTGATGATTTGAGATTGTACTATTTGTTTGTAAATGGTGGCTTTAAGAACCTTCTCAAGAAGCTTAGAAATACATGGAAGCAGACTTATAGGTCTTTATGAAGAAGGGCATGTCCTATCATAACCAGCAGATTTTTTGGGTTTCGTTGAGTCCTTGTAATAGATTCAATTTCACATCAGCTTGGTTTAAATGGAGACATATTTACTGAATTTGTGATTGTCTGGTGAGGAAGCACAAATTTGTTTCTAGGTAGATTAGGTTGCAATACGTGCTTTACATATCTGGCAAATACATAAGCCTTCTCTTCATCAGACCGTGCCCAACTTCCGGTTCTGTCTCGAATAGGTGAATCCACTGGAGTTTTTAGCGATTTTTGTGCTTTCCAAAGTGAAAATCTAGTGTTTGTGGGTGATAGGTAATGGATATCGCGCCTTTGTGCCTCGAGCTTGTCGCTTACAATTGCTTTGACTAGTTTTCTTTGTTGCAGTTGTTAGCCTTTATTTAGCAGTAGGAGATCTGTGCGGTTACCATTCTCTTCTCAATCATCGTTTAGAAGCAATCAGTTCTTCAATTTACCTATTTGAGAAAGATTTTCTGCTGAACTTGAGAGCAAAAATCGCATGTGTTGATACCTCAGTTGCAGCTATCAATATGACACTTAACTCATGAACAGATCACTTTAAGAGTTGATCACATGTGCAATTTCTATGTGAGAACTAATATATTTGTGATATGCAATTAGTTTTATTAGATATAAGTCTATACGGGCGATCCTCAACTATTGGAAAATTGAGTAAAACGATATTAACGAGTGAGTGATCGGATGAAAGTTCGTAGTGAGTAACTGCTGATATAAGGTTTCTATGAATATTTTGAAGCGGCGTTGGGTATTAATTTATACTAAAAATTTGGGTGAAAAAATACTAATACGTTTTGGAATCATCTGTATCTCATGAACCACATTAGGTAGAGACTTCAAATTTTTAGAGAATGTGCATTTCTATTGCCAAAGAATTCATGATTTTTAAACACTAACAAAAGACGACTTGATTTCTCAAGCATTAGGCTCTTCCGAAGCATGATTTGGCAATATATCTTGCCACTAAAGAAGTGTAGTTACGTTTGTAGGCAAACACATTTACACTGTTTTTAAACTGAAGTCAATATGTCATTTTGAACAAAATGCGATTGTTTTTACAGTGATTAAAAAATTAAAATTTTTAATCCTGTTTCCTGCTTGGTGGGGAGCGAGGCCCATCTTAATTCTCTAGTGCTCTCTGGTTCATGCACCCGGTTGTATAAAGCAACTCCACATCGAGTTATTACTCTACCCGCAATTGGGTATTAAACCACAGCCACCACGATACTCCCACAAGGGGGCCGTACCCGCTGGCCAGGACGGAAATAAGTTCTGTGGGCTCCTGAGGTTAAATACCGAAGGCACCAGAATCAAGTCTGACAATAGGACTCCGATTTGGTGCCAATTTGCCCTGAAGCAATATTATCACAGTCTTATCAACCGTCACACTGACACCAACACTACTGCTCCATTCAGAAACTCCTGGCCCTTGCGCTCGATTTCCAAACGCGATTATAATAGGGAATCCATCACGTGGTTCCAAATAAATGAACCACAGATAGAACCCTGTGGGCAACCACGAACCACCGTACCTCTCATACGAAACACCCATTTGAATTCATGTTCTTATTAGAAATTTTTTTTTGATTTTTGTCTTATCGAATTAAAACTTGGACACTGTCAGTTTACTAGTTTTTATATTAATTATAGCACTCCTTTATTAATTCATGTGATTGAGTCTTTATATGAAGACATTAATTAATTTGTTCTTTGGGAAAAGTTTGGGTAATTTTCAAAAGAATGGCGTGTAGCTGTCAATATTACTGAACATTGAAAATGTTTTGATTATTGATTAGAATTAAATTAGTTTTATTTTTTGTCAAGTGCAGCTGCTAGGATTGTAAACCGTTTCTTTACATGTTTATTATGCATTGCATATAATGATGTTATTAACACGATACACAACACAATGACCAACACAAGTAAAAGAATCCTAATACAATATTTTTTAATATTCTGTGTGATCTATAACCTCAACCTTGTTTATTACATTTGCGGTTGGGTTTTCTATTTCTGATTCTGCTGGGATCACCCACCATGAACAAAAATTTTGGGATATTTAAAATTAAATGTTATTATTTAAAAGAATATTTATGTTGATGGCTTTTTTAAGAATATGTAATATCTGTGAAAAATAATGAAGTGTACAAGCGTACATCCCATCATCCGACTTTCTCAAAACTCGGAGTTTTTCTCTGTCTAAACGGGCTATAAAAATTAAGAGCGATAATGTGATAACGTAAGTATATGCGCATGTATCGGACATGACTAGCGATGCCGTGTGTTTAGTTGCGTTTCGCATTTGTAAAATGAAACGACAAAAAAGATAGAGGTGTCATGGGACACCGTGTAGAGCGCAGCTCCCTTCAGAAGAAAATTTTTAATTATTTTTATTGAAAAATGTATGTTTTAATTTTCTTTTTGCCTTCATTCCTCGATTTGCCAATCCTACTTTCTAACCTCTCATCTTTGCTTAACTAGCTCTAATATAATAAAAAAAAAACAATCATTTTCAATATAAAAATAAAAACAAAATACTTTTTTATATAATAGATGGATGTTATGGTAACAGTTGGGAAATGTTGGAAAGTTTTTAACAAACCGACTTCTTATAATAGGTTTATGACCTTTAGTATTAAAGTGATACAGATGTAACGGGGAGCAAGATAAATTAGGACAAAGTAAAGAAAGGAAAAGACGGTCACAGCAAATACCTGTGCTGGACTGCTTTGCGTAGCAAATATGTTTCTCTGCATTAGTCTGAATGTGACACTCATGAAAGCACATCGTGCTGCTGTTAGAAGACTCATGACGAAACTAATTTATTACCAAATGTAATAAATACTTAAATTCCAAATAATAAAAGCACATACTCGTAGTGCTGTTCGTGAAGAGAGCACTCCCAACAACAAATTGTGTGCAATTTTGTCCCATGCTTTTACATGCATAGTTGTTATTTTGGAATCATTCTTTTCGCACGCCATTAAGCAGTTCACTGCACATGTCTGGAATGTATGTACATTAGTGTGTCCGAGAAAAATAAAAGTTACTTTCTTTCAACGCCTACTCTCTTTTTTTTTTTGCAACGTGAAGAATTTTGTCTTTCAAGGCGTTAAGCGTCTATGGCTTATCGATGAAGACCAAAGATTTCATATAGGCTTCCAAAACATAGACCAGCGGTGTTAAATCGAAAAACCTTGAGGGTCAATTCATGGCCGACCGTAAAATGAACGATGAGTGTCACGAACTCACGAAAAAAAAAACATCTGGTTTTTTGTTCGACAATATTTTAGGAAATCTTTCTCATTTAGTGTAAAGGAAATTTGATAACAGAAGATTACGTCAGTTCAGTTGAAAACGCAAGAGCAGCGAACTTAGCTTTGAAAATAAGCTCTTGATTACAAGCAAATTGTTACTACTTCCTGGAAATATGGTATGCACTTATGCGGTACATCACGCCCTTCTAATCGCAGGAAAATACAGGTCATGCAAAATAAGGCCCTTAGGACAATCCCCCTTGTTCGTCAGGAACTCAACGCTTCATTACGACCTCAGTATGCCTACAGTTCTCCACGAAATTAACTTCCACAGCAACCGATTCAATGACAGGTTTCTCTTCCAACCAAACCTTCTAGCCGAGTCACTAACCAGGACGGTGCTTCAAAGGCCCTAGAAAAAACTCCACCCATGGTACTCACTAACCAGTAATTAAAAAACATTGTCTACTTTCTGCTAAATATTTGTAAATCTATATCTGTACTTCAACTCAGTCCTCATAACAATATTTTATAGCTTTAAGTGGTTTAATGTTCCCTGTTTGGTCTTGTCTTAATGACTTGTATAATATAATAAAATTCGGTAATAATTAATCTATATCTATACATATTATAAAACAAAGTCGCTTTTTTCCTATAACCGCTTCAATCTTTCAAAATACGCAACCTATTTTGATGCGGTTTTTTTTAATAGATAGAGTGATTGAATAAGGAAGGTTTATATTTATAATATTTATAATAACATCCATTAAATAGTGCAGAAATACTGTTATTTTCACTATACATATACCTATATGCCTATCTTTAAAATTAATGTAGTAGGCATAGTGTTATAATTCATGGAAATGCATTTACTGTCACTACAATATTCCAGCTTCTCTTTGTTTACACAGCAAAGTTTCTTCAAATGTGATTTTAGATTTTTGTTATTTAAGTCTGATTATTACTATCAAGAAATTATAAAGTCATGTCTGGAAGACGTCGTCGTTCGAACATAGGTCGTAGTACAGTGAATGCCAAAAGAGTACGTTCAGCAAGAGATGAAGAATCGTCAACGGAAAGTGAGGCTCGCCTCAGTCAGGCTCGGGATAGATATAGAGCTGGAGAGAGAGAGAATCATCATCACGAGTTACTAATTCATGGGTAAATAAAGAAAATTCTGCCATGAATTACGATCCTTCGATTTCTTACAATGTCAGTGGTGTATGAACATTGCTTGGCATTGAAATTCAAGGACGAATCGAAAGGCATGTGTTGCTTACAAGGAAAAGTCAAATTAGAAGAAATTCTCCCTCCACTCTCTTCTTACGGGTGATCATCTATATATATAAAAATGCACTCAAAACATAGTATGACCCCGCAAAACTCGAGAACAGCTGCACCAATTTTGATGATTTTGTTTTTTTTTTGTTGTACTCATGGAGATACAGTCAGGTTCTTTGCTACATTTGGATCCGGTAGGTAGCGCTGTTTTTTTTTTATTTGGTGCAAAATATACTGAACCGATTTTTTTTAAAAGAACAAATGATTCTTAAAGTTGCTTAGGTTATAATAGAATGTTAAAATATATTGTAAATTATTAATTACACATTTTACAACAAAGCTTTTTATAAGAAACACCCAATTAACGCATAGGGGGTGTAGCAACGCACGCCGGTTAACGCTAGTATAATATAATTTGGTAATAATCTATATAATATAATTCGGTAACAACTAATATAATATTCTTTGGGTCTTGTCTTAATGCATGACATGACATTTCATATGAGTCACATAGCATACCAAACATAACATAGATAACATTACAGAGCTGTTTGGTTATACGTTTGATCGAACTATAGTTGTTGTATGTTCGAACTTTGTTGTTTTCGATCAAATCTACATTCTATGTTCGAACTTCGTTCAACAACACATATCATAAGTTAAGCGACGATATTGAGGTTGCCTCCGTGGCCGAGTGCATAGAGTGGTGTCTCGAAGTGCGCTCCATGTGGGTTCGAATCCTGCTGTTGTTGTTTGTTGTACTCATGGAGATACAGTCAGGTTCTTTGCTACATTTGGATCCGGTAGGTAGCGCTGTTGTCCAGATATAGATAGTTTTATGCCATTTTTAAATTTTTTTTTTTATTTGGTGCAAAATATACTGAACCGATTTTTTTTTTTAAGAACAAATGATTCTTAAAGTTGCTTAGGTTATAATAAAATATAAGAAACACCCAATTAACGCATAGGGGGTGTAGCAACGCACGCCGGTTATTTTATATTACTTTGATATATGATAACTGTTCTCTCTTTTTTAATACAGAAAAAAACATCGATGGCTTTGTCTCAGTCAAAAGCAAGACATTGTACAACCAACTAGCAGGCACAAGAAGATTGTTTCATTTGCATGAGAGAGAGATGTACATTAGATCATGTGTTTGTGTAGTGTGTAGGTGTGAATGGTTTTCTTATAGTTGTATTTGTGAAAACTTTTAACTGTTTCAGGCCAAAAATATTTAACAGATTTAAATTTAAAAAAAATTGGGCTCATCCACAAAGGAAACCCCATCGAATGGTGCATTTCTTATTAAAATTGATTAAATACTGTGCACGTCAAAATTATCAAAAGAAACCAGTTGCCGTATTTATGTGTACCAGTGACTCCCTGTTTCGTCGACGGTCACGAAACGACGCAAGAACTGCGCCGGATTGCACTTATGCAGTGCTAAACACACCAGAGACGAATCACCGAAAGATATTCATTTTTAAAAAATTGACCGACACGCTCGCTTCCAAAGGCTATCAAAACAAAACTAATGAAGGGAATTGACTGAAACTTTGACAGTAGACTACTAAAATAATGTACTGCACGATGGTAACACTCTTTTGTAATAGCAGCGCCATCGAGCGGTAAGGCTAAGTACTTGTTTATTGACCCTCGTACAGATAAAACAGAGTTTTTATCTTTATATATAAAAATGAATGACGAAACCTGTACTAACGCTCATCAATTGAAAACGGCTGAACCAATTTTGATCATTTTTTTGTGTACCTATGGGGTCACCAAGATGGTTTATGCTTCAGTTGGACCCAGTAGGTGGAGTTGTCGAGATACAGGCACTTTTTTACCAAATTTTTAACATTTTTTTTATCTAGCGCACACTATAATAATCCAATTTTTAAAATTTTTTTTTTTTAGGAGATTAAGAGTCACAAAATGTCGTACACTCGAATTTTATATATAAACTAGCAGCCCGCCCCGGCTTCGCACGGGTGGTGTACCTATCTTCTATCTATCTATTTTCTATCTACATATCTATATCTATCTATATAAATATATACAGAACCGATGTTGATAAAATCTGTTATTTTTAAAATGACAAAAGACTCGGAAAAAAGTTGCATAATTAATTTTTTCAGTTTTTAACTTTTAATATAATATTTTTAAGTGCTAAGTTTTGTACGTGTTTTCGTTTTTAATGCTTTAGTTGTTGTTATTGTTGTATTTTTCCTCTCTGAGTACGCTTGCTTTGTTTGTGTTACAATTTTGGTTTGTGGATAAGGGAAGTGGGAGGGTCGCTTTCGTTTGTTTTTTGTTAAGTGAGGGTGAGTGTAATAGTAAAATCAAAGTGGTCCCCGCTCCAAAAGAGGTCGCGAACCATTGCACTAACAAACAAATAACGTTATGCAGGAGAGCAATAGACACAAAATTTCTTCATAATGTCATGACAACTCTAGATCAAAGCGACTATGAATGTGTAATACGGTGGTTCCAACCAGTTGAACGTAACAGCTTCTATATAATTCGAGAAATAATTTGATGTTACTTTTCAATATAAGGATTAATTATGTTAATTAAACGTTTCGATTGAAGTTTATTTTTAACCTTGTGGTCCCTGCAAATAATAATAATAAAATCGAAGTGGCCTCTGATCCAAAAAAGGTTGCGAACCACTGCACTAAGAAACAACGTTATGCTGGAGAGTGATAGACACAAAATTTCTTCATAATGTCGTGACAACTCTAGATCAAAATATATGAAATAACAAATGGGCCAATTGCGAGTCAGACACGCACACGGAGTGTTCCGTACCAGATTTGGATTTGTATGGGAGGTACCATCTTAGTGGTCCGATTTGACTGATTCCAACAAATGTACCGCGCCTGTATCAGAAACTTATAGTGTCTAAATTTCATTTCAATAGGCCAAAAAACAAAAAAGTTTTTCGAATAAGAACCTCAACTTTAAAGGGGGTTTGTATGGGAGGTACTCTCCCTACTAATCCGATCAAACCGAAATTTCGACAGTATAAGTTTCTGTTGTATAGCCACCAACCTAAGTTTCAAGATCGTGAAATTACTGGATCATATAGCTGCCATACAAATCAGAATGTTTCTTGTATGGGGACCCCTTTAAGTTTTTGAAAATATTTTACTCTTTGTATTTGTTGCTGATGCCTGGATAGAACTTAACATTTTGTGAAAATTTCAATTCTTTGACTATTGCGGTTTATGAGATATGACCCGATAGGGCGGACGAACGGACAACGAAGTCTCTGCAATAGAGTACCCTTTGGGTCCAGAACCCTAAAAAAACTAACGAAACAACAAGAATTTAATCTGCTATTACAAAAAGACTGTAAAATGTCGAAAAATGTCCTAATAAAAAAATTACCAGTGCCTAATTTCTTAAAAATAATGTTATGGAACGCAAATATGCTCAGAAAAAATTGATGTGTGTTTAATAGAATAGACTCATTTTACCAAGGAATCTGCGATTAAATTTAAAAATTATAAAACTTATCACAGTATCCACCCAAACTGCGTAAGGGGAGGCAGCGCTGTTATTATTAAAACTAGCCTTAAGCATTATGAAGAAGATAAAATCTGTGCAGATGTATTTCAAGCAACCACCGTCACAATGGATGCTGGTAGTAAATTGTCAATAACTGCGGTAAAGTATTTAGGCATGACCTTAGATGCTCAGCTCAGGTGGAGCGCACACGTTAACAAAAAAAATTTGTGAGTGTGCTTAACACTATGGAGCCTTTGATGTAAAACACGTTAACTACGTTACTAAATGAAGTCACAAAAGTTTGATACAAAATTTCAATAATAAATTTCAATTTATGTAATATATGTCGATGATAGCTAAAGTATAATATATACATTATTGATTCCAAGTCCAGAAACTTCGAAAAAACCGCATCAACTGTACTTTTGGAGTTAGTTGTTGGAATGAGTCGACTTGTGGTCATTTGCAAGTTAAGAATATCCTTTAAAAATTGAATGAGTGGTTCGGCATGATCTGAAGCAAAGTTTATATAAAAGTCACCTCCAGAATCATAGACCAAGTCCTCTCTAAGTTCAGCAGATCCAATGGGAGTGTATTGTAACAAAACAAAATGAAGAAACTTTATAATATCACTAGTTATCCCGGCGTGCGTTGCTACGCCCTCGCACAAAAAAGATAAAAGAGCATATACGTATGGAAACATTTCTTCCTTTGATGAAAATCAAGGAGATATGTGGGGATGGGAGCTATAACAGAGAAAGGAATGGAGCGCTGTAGACGATGACC
>JBAMAW010001093.1:0-34751 GCA_037043295.1 Amiota minor
AAAAAAAACTTTTTTGATTTTTGTCCTATCGAACTGAAACTTGGACGCTATCAATTTTCAAGATAGGCGCAGTACATTTGTCAGAAGCAGCCCAATCGGACCACATGGGGGTGTACCACCCATACAAACCACCCATTTGAATTCAAGTTCTTCTAAAAAAAAACTTTTTTGATTTTTGTCCTATCGAACTGAAACTTGGACGCTATCAATTTTCAAGAAAGGCGCAGCACATTTGTAAGAACCAGCCCAATCGGACCACTAGGGGGTACCTCCCGCACCCATTTGAATTCATTTTATTATTAAAAAAAACTTTTTTATTTTTGTCCTATCGATCTGAAACTTCGACACTATCAATTTCCAAGAAAGGCGCAGCCCATTTATCAGAAGCAGCCCAATCGGAACACTAGGGGGGTACCTCCAATAGAAACCAGCCATTTGAATTCATGTTATTATTAAAACAGACTTTATTATTTTTATGCTATCGATCTGAAACTTCGACACTATCAATTTCAAGAAAGGCGCAGCGCATTTGTCAGAAGCAGCCCAATCGGTTAACTAGGGGGTACTCCCATACAAACAACCCAATTAGATTCATGTTATTATTAAAAAATTTTTTTTTATTTTTGTCCTGTCGATCTGAAACTTCGACACCATCAATTTCCAAGAAAGACAAAAAAAATGTTTCCAGGTCTTTGTGGATCTTCCATTCCAAACTTTTGAGCACTGGCCATCAATTCTTTTTTTAGAATATCCAAATAAAGCTCTTTATTCAAAACATCAGCGAATACTCTTAACCTTGCATGGATATACAGCCCCATACCATCACTGACAATTTGCCTAATTTTATTGTTAGTATAACATTTTTCACTTGGAGCGCTGTGTTGGGTTTCCGCCAAACTCTATGGGGACCATCATTTTGGTTAAGCATTATTTTTGTCTCGTCACAAAATACAACCCCGCTCCATTACTCTAGGGGCTGAGAAATGTTTTCAGAAGCAAAAGTCAGTCTCTTTAAAATATTTTGTGAAGAAAGTAATGGCTTTCGACGCGCTACTCTGACTGAGTATTCGTTTCTTTTCAATTGTCGTCGAATGGTTTCAGAGGAGACATCTAACCCATATTCATTTTTCAAGGATATAGCCCTTGATCGATTCGTTGATCGTGGATTATTCTGAAGATCTCTAAGAATATGTGATTCTGTCCTTGCAGACAATTTTCTTGGCCGGCCTGGAGAAGTGCTTAAACATAATCTATTTTCTTTCTATGCGCAATTTATTATATTATAAACGGTTCTTAATTTGGCAGAGAACATTTCTGACAATTCTTTAACAGTTTTGCCTTTATATTCAAACATAAATTAGTTCAATGACACGATCAATCATCAATTCTTTGGCCTGGCATTTTTTTATATATGAAGTAAAGTACACAAAAAAATTCATCATTTACAAATCAATCTTACTGAGTTTGAGGTAGCGTTGCCTGAAAGCCTACCTAAATTAGCAGAAAAACTTGAAACAATGAATAGATTCATAGGACTTCTTTACGAACTTTTATTTACAATCTTACAGAAGTAACAAGAAGTGATAAAATAAAATCTGATCATTAAATTTATAAACAAATTATCAACTTTTTACATTTACCATCTAATATCCACCCACTTTCATTTCATTGCGAATCATCGATAGTGTCTCAGTTTCATTACGAAATAACAAAAAACAAGAAAGTTTTTCTAATTAGAACTTGAATTCAAATGGGTGGTTTGTATGAGAGGTACCCCCCTAGTGGTCCGATTGGGCTCGTTCTTACAAATATGCTGCGCCTTTCTTGAAAATTGATAGCGTCCAAGTTTCAGTTCGATAGGACAAAAATCAAAAAAGTTTTTTTTTAGAAGAACTTGAATTCAAATGGGTGGTTTGTATGGGTGGTACACCCCCATGTGGTCCGATTGGGCTGCTTCAGACAAATGGGCTGCGGCTTTCATGGAAATTGATAGTGTCGAAGTTTCAGATCGATAGGACAAAAATAAAAAAGTTTTTTTTAATAATAAAATGAATTCAAATGGGTGGTTTCTATTGGAGGTACCCCCCCTAGTGATCCGAATAGGCTGCTTCTGACAAATGGGCTGCGCCTTTCTTGGAAATTGATGGTGTCGAAGTTTCAGATCGACAGGACAAAAATAAAAAAAAATTTTTTAATAATAACATGAATCTAATTGGGTTGTTTGTATGGGAGTACCCCCTAGTTAACCGATTGGGCTGCTTCTGACAAATGCGCTGCGCCTTTCTTGAAATTGATAGTGTCGAAGTTTCAGATCGATAGCATAAAAATAATAAAGTCTGTTTTAATAATAACATGAATTCAAATGGCTGGTTTCTATTGGAGGTACCCCCCTAGTGTTCCGATTGGGCTGCTTCTGATAAATGGGCTGCGCCTTTCTTGGAAATTGATAGTGTCGAAGTTTCAGATCGATAGGACAAAAATAAAAAAGTTTTTTTTAATAATAAAATGAATTCAAATGGGTGCGGGAGGTACCCCCTAGTGGTCCGATTGGGCTGGTTCTTACAAATGTGCTGCGCCTTTCTTGAAAATTGATAGCGTCCAAGTTTCAGTTCGATAGGACAAAAATCAAAAAAGTTTTTTTTTAGAAGAACTTGAATTCAAATGGGTGGTTTGTATGGGTGGTACACCCCCATGTGGTCCGATTGGGCTGCTTCTGACAAATGTACTGCGCCTATCTTGAAAATTGATAGCGTCCAAGTTTCAGTTCGATAGGACAAAAATCAAAAAAGTTTTTTTTTAGAAGAACTTGAATTCAAATGGGTGGTTTGTATGGGAGGTACCCACCCCTAGTGGTCCGATTTGGCTGGTTTCTACAAATGTACTGCGCCTATCTTGAAAATTGATAGCGTCCAAGTTTCAGTTCGATAGGACAAAAATCAAAAATGTTTTTTTTTAGAAGAACTTGAATTCAAATGGGTGGTTTGTATGGGTGGTACACCCCCATGTGGTCCGATTGGGCTGCTTCAGACAAATGGGCTGCGGCTTTCATGGAAATTGATAGTGTCGAAGTTTCAGATCGATAGGACAAAAATAAAAAAGTTTTTTTTAATAATAAAATGAATTCAAATGGGTGGTTTCTATTGGAGGTACCCCCCCTAGTGATCCGAATAGGCTGCTTCTGACAAATGGGCTGCGCCTTTCTTGGAAATTGATGGTGTCGAAGTTTCAGATCGACAGGACAAAAATAAAAAAAAATTTTTTAATAATAACATGAATCTAATTGGGTTGTTTGTATGGGAGGTACCCCCTAGTTAACCGATTGGGCTGCTTCTGACAAATGCGCTGCGCCTTTCTTGAAATTGATAGTGTCGAAGTTTCAGATCGATAGCATAAAAATAATAAAGTCTGTTTTAATAATAACATGAATTCAAATGGCTGGTTTCTATTGGAGGTACCCCCCTAGTGTTCCGATTGGGCTGCTTCTGATAAATGGGCTGCGCCTTTCTTGGAAATTGATAGTGTCGAAGTTTCAGATCGATAGGACAAAAATAAAAAAGTTTTTTTTAATAATAAAATGAATTCAAATGGGTGCGGGAGGTACCCCCTAGTGGTCCGATTGGGCTGGTTCTTACAAATGTGCTGCGCCTTTCTTGAAAATTGATAGCGTCCAAGTTTCAGTTCGATAGGACAAAAATCAAAAAAGTTTTTTTTTAGAAGAACTTGAATTCAAATGGGTGGTTTGTATGGGTGGTACACCCCCATGTGGTCCGATTGGGCTGCTTCTGACAAATGTACTGCGCCTATCTTGAAAATTGATAGCGTCCAAGTTTCAGTTCGATAGGACAAAAATCAAAAAAGTTTTTTTTTAGAAGAACTTGAATTCAAATGGGTGGTTTGTATGGGAGGTACCCACCCCTAGTGGTCCGATTTGGCTGGTTTCTACAAATGTACTGCGCCTATCTTGAAAATTGATAGCGTCCAAGTTTCAGTTCGATAGGACAAAAATCAAAAATGTTTTTTTTTAGAAGAACTTGAATTCAAATGGGTGGTTTGTATGGGTGGTACACCCCCATGTGGTCCGATTGGGCTGCTTCTGACAAATGTGTTGCAGCTGATAGTGTCCAAGTTTCAGTTTGATGGGAGAAAAATCAAAAAACTTTGTTTAAAAAGAACATGAATTCAAATGGGTGGTTTATATGGGAGGCACCCCCTTAGTGGTCCGATTGGGCTAGTTCTGACAAATGTGCTGCACCTTTCTTTGAAAGTGACAGTGTCCAAGTTTCAGTCCGATAGGACAAAAATCCAAAAAGTTTTTTTCCGAAGAACTTGAATTCAAATGGGTGGTTTGTATGGGAGATACCCCCCTAGTGGTCCGATTGGGCTGCTTCTGACAAATGTGTTGCAATTGATAGTGTCTCAGTTCCAGTTCGATAGGCCAAAAAAACAAAAAAGTTTTTCTAATAAGAACTTGATTTCAAATGGGTGTTTTGTATGGGAGGTACCACGTTAGTGGTCCGATTGGGCTGGTTCTGACAAACGGGCTGCGCGTTTCTTGGAAATTGATAGTGACATAGTTTCAGTTCGATTGGAATAAAATAAAAAAAGTTTATCTAATAAGAACATAAATTCAAATGGATGGTTTCTATTGGAGGTACCCCCCCCCTAGTGTTCCGATTGGGCTGGTTCTGACAAGTGTGTTGCAGCTGATAGTGTCCAAGTTTCAGTTCGATAGGACAAAAATCAAAAATTTTTTCTAATAAGACCATGAATTCAAATGGGTGGTTTCTATGGGAGGTACCCCCCCCCTAATGGTCCGATTGGGCTGCTTCTGACAAATGCGATGCAACTAAAAGTGTCCAAGTTTCAGATCGATGGGACAAAAACCAAAAAAAGATTTCTAATAATAACTTGAAATCAAATTGGTGGTTTGAATGGGAGATACCCCTCTAGTGGACCGATTGGGATGCTTATTTCAAATGTGTTGCAGCTGTTAGTGTCCAAGTTTCAGTTCGATAGGACAAAAATCAAAAAAGTTTTTTTTTAGAAGAACTTGAATTCAAATGGTTGGTTTGTATGGGTGGTACCCCCCATGTGGTCCGATTGGGCTGCTTCAGACAAATGGGCTGCGGCTTTCATGGAAATTGATAGTGTCGAAGTTTCAGATCGATAGGACAAAAATAAAAAAGTTTTTTTAATAATAACATGAATTCAAATAGGTGGTTTCTATTGGAGGTACCCCCCCTAGTGTTCCGATTTGGCTGCTTCTGACAAATGGGCTGCGCCTTTCTTGGAAATTGATAGTGTCGAAGTTTCAGATCGATAGGACAAAAATAAAAAAGTTTTTTTAATAATAAATTGAATTCAAATGGGAGGTTTGTATGGGTGGTACCCCCTAGTGGTCCGATTGGGCTGCTTCAGACAAATGGGCTGCGGCTTTCATGGAAATTGATAGTGTCGAAGTTTCAGATCGATAGGATAAAAATAAAAAAGTTTTTTTTAATAATAACATGAATTCAAATAGGTGTTTTCTATTGGAGGTACCCCCCCTAGTGTTCCGATTAGGCTGCTTCTGACAAATGGGCTGCGCCTTTCTTGGAAATTGATGGTGTCAAAGTTTCAGATCGATAGGATAAAAATAAAAAATTTTTTTTGAATAATAAAATGAATTTAAATGGGTGGTTTCTATTGGAGGTTTGGGCTGCTTCTGACAAATGAGCTGCGCCTTTCTTGGAAATTGATAGTGTCCAAGTTTCAGATCGATAGGACAAAAATAAAAAAGTTTTTTTAATAATAAAATGAATTCAAATGGGTGGTTTCTATTGGAGGTACGCCCCTGCTAATCCGATTAGACTGCTTCTGACAAATGTGTTACACCTTTCTTAGAAACTGATAGTGTCCAAGTTTCAGTTTGACAGGACAAAAATCAAAAAAGTTTTTTTAGAAGAACCTGAATTCAAATGGGTGGTTTGTATGGGAGATACCCCGCCTAGTGATCCGTTTGGGCTGGTTCTTACAAATGTGTTGCAGCTGATAGCGTCCAAGTTTCAGTTCGATAGGAAAAAAATCACAAAAGTTTTTCCAAGAAGAAATTGAATTCAAAAGAGTGGTTTATATGGGACCTACCCCTCCCAAGTGGTCCGGTTAGGTTGATTCTGACAAATGTGTTGCACCTTTCTTGGAGACTGATAGCGTCCAATTTTCAGTTCGATAGACCAAAAATCAAAAAAGGTTGTTTAATAAGAACATGAATTCAAATGGTTGGTTTGTTTGGGAGGTACCCCCTTAGTGATCCGATTGGGCTGGTTCTGACAAATAGGATGCTCCTTTTCTGCATATTGATGGTGTCAAAGTTTCAGTTCGATAGGACAAAAATCAAAAAGTTTTTTTTTATAAGAACATGAATTCAAATGGGTGGTTTGAATGGGAGGTACTCCCCCTAGTGGTCCGATTGGGCTGCTTCTGACAAATGTGCTGCAGCTGATAGTATCCAAGTTTCATTTTGATAGGACAAAAATCAAAAATTTTTTCTAATTCGAAGATGAATTCAAATGGGTGGTTTCTATGCGAGGTACCCCCCTTAGTGGTCTGATTGGGCTGGTTCTGATAAGTGTGTTGCAACTAATAGTTTCAGTTCGATAGGCCAAAAATCAAAAAATTTTTTTTAGAAGAACTTGAATTCAAATAGGTGGTTTTTATGGGAGATACCCCCCTAGTGGTCCGATTGGGCTGATTCTGACAAATGTGATGCAACTTATAGTGTCCAAGTTTCAGTTCAATAGTACAAAAATCACAAAAGTTTTTCCAAGAAGAAATTGAATTCAAAAGAGTGGTTTATATGGAAGGTACCCAGCCCCCCCTGGGTCCGGTTAGGTTAGTTCTGACAAATGTGTGGCACCTTTCTTGGAGACTGATAGTGTCCAATTTTCAGTTCGATAGACCAAAAATCAAAAAAGGTTGTTTAATAAGAACATGAATTCAAATGGGTGGTTTGAGTGGGAGGTACTCCCCCTAGTGGTCCGATTGGGCTGCTTCTGACAAATGTGCTGCAGCTGATAGTATCCAAGTTTCATTTTGGTAGGACAAAAATCAAAAATTTTTTCTAATACGAAGATGAATTCAAATGGGTGGTTTCTATGCGAGGTACCCCCTTAGTGGTCTGATTGGGCTGGTTCTGATAAGTGTGTTGCAACTAATAGTTTCAGTTCGATAGGCCAAAAATCAAAAAAGTTTTTTTTAGAAGAACTTGAATTCAAATAGGTGGTTTTTATGGGAGATACCCCCCTAGTGGACCGATTGGGCTGGTTCTGACAAATGGGATGCGGTTTCCTGGAGATTGATAGTGTCAAAGTTTCAGTTAGATAGGACAAAAATCAAAAAGTTTTTTTTTATAAGAACATGAATTCAAATGGGTGGTTTGAATGGGAGGTGCTCCCCCTAGTGGTCCGATTGGGCTGCTTCTGACAAATGTGCTGCAGCTGATAGTATCCAAGTTTCATTTTTATAGGACAAAAATCAAAAATTTTTTCTAATACGAAGATGAATTCAAATGGGTGGTTTCTATGCGAGGTACCCCCTTAGTGGTCTGATTGGGCTGGTTCTGATAAGTGTGTTGCAACTATTAGTTTCAGTTCGATAGGCCAAAAATCAAAAAAGTTTTTTTTAGAAGAACTTGAATTCAAATAGGTGGTTTTTATGGGAGATACCCCCCTAGTGGTCCGATTGGGCTGGTTCTGACAAATGGGATGCGGTTTCCTGGAGATTGATAGTGTCAAAGTTTCAGTTAGATAGGACAAAAATCAAAAAGTTTTTTTTTATAAGAACATGAATTCAAATGGGTGGTTTGAATGGGAGGTACTCCCCCTAGTGGTCCGATTGGGCTGCTTCTGACAAATGTGCTGCAGCTGATAGTATCCAAGTTTCATTTTGATAGGACAAAAATCAAAAAGTTTTCCTAATTCGAACTTGAATTCAAATGGGTGGTTTTTATGGGAGGTACGCCCCTGCTAATCCGATTAGACTGGTTCTGACAAATGTGTTGCACCTTTCTTAGAAACTGATAGTGTCCAAGTTTCAGTTTGACAGGACAAAAATCAAAAAAGTTTTTTTAGAAGAACTTGAATTCAAATGGGTGGATTGTATGGGAGGTACTACCGCCTAGTTGCCCAATTGGGCTGTTTCTGACAAATGTGTTGCACCTTTCTTGGAAACTGACAGTGCCCAAGTTTCAGTTCGATAGGACAAAAATCAAAAAAGTTTTTTTTAGAAGAACTTGAATTCAAATAGGTGGTTTTTATGGGAGATACCCCCCCTAGTGGTCCGATTGGGCTGGTTCTGACAAATGGGATGCGGTTTCCTGGAAATTGATAGTGTCAAAGTTTCAGTTAGATAGGACAAAAATCAAAAAGTTTTTTTTTATAAGAACATGAATTCAAATGGGTGGTTTGAATGGGAGGTACTCCCCCTAGTGGTCCGATTGGGCTGCTTCTGACAAATGTGCTGCAGCTGATAGTATCCAAGTTTCATTTTGATAGGACGAAAATCAAAAATTTTTTCTAATACGAAGATGAATTCAAATGGGTGGTTTCCATGCGAGGTACCCCCCTTAGTGGTCCGATTGGGCTGGTTCTGATAAGTGTGTTGCAACTAATAGTTTCAGTTCGATAGGCCAAAAAAACAAAAAAGGTTTTCTAATTCAAACTTGAATTCAAATGGCTGGTTTTTATGGGAGGTACTCCCCTGCTAATCTGATTAGACTGGTTTTGACAAATGTGTTGCACCTTTCTTAGAAACTGATAGTGTCCAAGTTTCAGTTTGACAGGACAAAAATCAAAAAAGTTTTTTTAGAAGAACTTGAATTCAAATGGGTGGTTTGTATGGGAGGCACCCCCCCTAGTGATCCAATATGGCTGATTCTGACAAATGTGATGCAACTTATAGTGTCCAAGTTTCAGTTCAATAGTACAAAAATCACAAAAGTGTTTCAATTAAGAAATTGAAATCAAAGTGGTGGTTTATATCAGAGGTACCCAGCCCCCTCCGTGGTCCGGTTAGGTTAGTTCTGACAAATGTGTTGCACCTTTCTTGGAGACTGATAGTGTCCAATTTTCAGTTCGATAGACCAAAAATCAAAAAAGGTTGTTTAATAAGAACATGAATTCAAATGGTTGGTTTGTATGGGAGGTACCCCCTTAGTGATCCGATTGGGCTGGTTCTGACAAATAGGATGCGCCTTTTCTGCACATTGATGGTGTCAAAGTTTCAGTTCGATAGGACAAAAATCAAAAAGTTTTTTTTATAAGAACATGAATTCAAATGGGTGGTTTGAGTGGGAGGTACTCCCCCTAGTGGTCCGATTGGGCTGCTTCTGACAAATGTGCTGCAGCTGATAATATCCAAGTTTCATTTTGATAGGACAAAAATCAAAAATTTTTTCTAATACGAAGATGAATTCAAATGGGTGGTTTCTATGCGAGGTACCCACCTTAGTGGTCTGATTGGGCTGGTTCTGATAAGTGTGTTGCAACTAATAGTTTCAGTTCGATAGGCGAAAAATCAAAAAAGTTTTTTTTAGAAGAACTTGAATTCAAATAGGTGGTTTTTATGGGAGATACCCCCCTAGTGGACCGATTGGGCTGGTTCTGACAAATGGGATGCGGTTTCCTGGAGATTGATAGTGTCAAAGTTTCAGTTAAATAGGACAAAAATCAAAAAGTTTTTTTTTATAAGAACATGAATTCAAATGGGTGGTTTGAGTGGGAGGTACTCCCCCTAGTGGTCCGATTGGGCTGCTTCTGACAAATGTGCTGCAGCTGATAGTATCCAAGTTTCAATTTGATAGGACAAAAATCAAAAATTATTTCTAATTCGAAGATGAATTCAAATGGGTGGTTTCTATGCGAGGTACCCCCCTTAGTGGTCTGATTGGGCTGGTTCTGATAAGTGTGTTGCAACTAATAGTTTCAGTTCGATAGGCCAAAAATCAAAAAAGTTTTTTTTAGAAGAACTTGAATTCAAATAGGTGGTTTTTATGGGAGATACCCCCCTAGTGGACCGATTGGGCTGGTTCTGACAAATGGGATGCGGTTTCCTGGAGATTTTTAGTGTCAAAGTTTCAGTTAGATAGGACAAAAATCAAAAAGTTTTTTTTTATAAGAACATGAATTCAAATGGGTGGTTTGAATGGGAGGTACTCCCCTTAGTGGTCCGATTGGGCTGCTTCTGACAAATGTGCTGCAGCTGATAGTATCCAAGTTTCATTTTGATAGGACAAAAATCAAAAATTTTTTCTAATACGAAGATGAATTCAAATGGGTGGTTTCTATGCGAGGTACCCCCTTAGTGGTCTGATTGGGCTGGTTCTGATAAGTGTGTTGCAACTATTAGTTTCAGTTCGATAGGCCAAAAATCAAAAAAGTTTTTTTTAGAAGAACTTGAATTCAAATAGGTGGTTTTTATGGGAGATACCCCCCTAGTGGTCCGATTGGGCTGGTTCTGACAAATGGGATGCGGTTTCCTGGAGATTGATAGTGTCAAAGTTTCAGTTAGATAGGACAAAAATCAAAAAGTTTTTTTTTTATAAGAACATGAATTCAAATGGGTGGTTTGAATGGGAGGTACTCCCTCTAGTGGTCCGATTGAGCTGCTTCTGACAAATGTGCTGCAGCTGATAGTATCCAAGTTTCATTTTGATAGGACAAAAATCAAAAAAGTTTTTTTAGAAGAACTTGAATTCAAATGGGTGGTTTGTATGGGAGGCACCCCCCCTAGTGATCCAATATGGCTGATTCTGACAAATGTGATGCAACTTATAGTGTCCAAGTTTCAGTTCAATAGTACAAAAATCACAAAAGTGTTTCAATTAAGAAATTGAAATCAAAGTGGTGGTTTATATGGGAGGTACCCAGCCCCCCCCGTGGTCCGGTTTGGTTAGTTCTGACAAATGTGTTGCACCTTTCTTGGAGACTGATAGTGTCCAATTTTCAGTTCGATAGACCAAAAATCAAAAAAGGTTGTTTAATAAGAACATGAATTCAAATGGTTGGTTTGTTTGGGAGGTACCCCCTTAGTGATCCGATTGGGCTGGTTCTGACAAATAGGATGCGCCTTTTCTGCATATTGATGGTGTCAAAGTTTCAGTTCGATAGGACAAAAATCAAAAAGTTTTTTTTATAAGAACATGAATTCAAATGGGTGGTTTGAGTGGGAGGTACTCCCCCTCGTGGTCCGATTGGGCTGCTTCTGACAAATGTGCTGCAGCTGATAGTATCCAAGTTTCATTTTGATAGGACAAAAATCAAAAATTTTTTCTAATACGAAGATGAATTCAAATGGGTGGTTTCTATGCGAGGTACCCCCCTTAGTGGTCTGATTGGGCTGGTTCTGATAAGTGTGTTGCAACTAATAGTGTTAGTTCGATAGGCCAAAAATCAAAAAAGTTTTTTTTAGAAGAACTTGAATTCAAATAGGTGGTTTTTATGGGAGATACCCCCCTAGTGGTCCGATTGGGCTGGTTCTGACAAATGGGATGCGGTTTCCTGGAGATTGATAGTGTCAAAGTTTCAGTTAGATAGGACAAAAATCAAAAAGTTTTTTTTTATAAGAACATGAATTCAAATGGGTGGTTTGAATGGGAGGTACTCCCCCTAGTGGTCCGATTGGGCTGCTTCTGACAAATGTGCTGCAGCTGATAGTATCCAAGTTTCATTTTGATAGGACAAAAATCAAAAATTTTTTCTAATACGAAGATGAATTCAAATGGGTGGTTTCTATGCGAGGTACCCCCCTTAGTGGTCTGATTGGGCTGGTTCTGATAAGTGTGTTGCAACTAATAGTTTCAGTTCGATTGGCGAAAAATCAAAAAAGTTTTTTTTAGAAGAACTTGAATTCAAATAGGTGGTTTTTATGGGAGATACCCCCCTAGTGGTCCGATTGGGCTGGTTCTGACAAATGGGATGCGGTTTCCTGGAAATTGATAGTGTCAAAGTTTCAGTTAGATAGGACAAAAATCAAAAAGTTTTTTTTATAAGAACATGAATTCAAATGGGTGGTTTGAGTGGGAGGTACTCCCCCTAGTGGTCCGATTGGGCTGGTTCTGACAAATGGGATGCGGTTTCCTGGAAATTGATAGTGTCAAAGTTTCAGTTAGATAGGAAAAAAATCAAAAAGTTTTTTTTATAAGAACATGAATTCAAATGGGTGGTTTGAATGGGAGGTACGCCCCTGCTAATCCGATTAGACTGGTTCTGACAAATGTGTTGCACCTTTCTTAGAAACTGATAGTGTCCAAGTTTCAGTTTACAGGACAAAAATCAAAAAAGTTTTTTTAGAAGAACTTGAATTCAAATGGGTGGATTGTATGGGAGGTACTACCGCCTAGTTGCCCAATTGGGCTGTTTCTGACAAATGTGTTGCACCTTTCTTGGAAACTGACAGTGCCCAAGTTTCAGTTCGATAGGACAAAAATCAAAAAAGTTTTTTTTAGAAGAACTTGAATTCAAATAGGTGGTTTTTATGGGAGATACCCCCCTAGTGGTCCGATTGGGCTGGTTCTGACAAATGGGATGCGGTTTCCTGGAAATTGATAGTGTCAAAGTTTCAGTTAGATAGGACAAAAATCAAAAAGTTTTTTTTTATAAGAACATGAATTCAAATGGGTGGTTTGAATGGGAGGTAATCCCCCTAGTGGTCCGATTGGGCTGCTTCTGACAAATGTGCTGCAGCTGATAATATCCAAGTTTCATTTTGATAGGACAAAAATCAAAAATTTTTTCTAATACGAAGATGAATTCAAATGGGTGGTTTCTATGCGAGGTACCCCCCTTAGTGGTCTGATTGGGTTGGTTCTGATAAGTGTGTTGCAACTAATAGTTTTAGTTCGATAGGCGAAAAATCAAAAAAGTTTTTTTTAGAAGAACTTGAATTCAAATAGGTGGTTTTTATGGGAGATACCCCCCTAGTGGTCCGAATGGGCTGGTTCTGACAAATGGGATGCGGTTTCCTGGAAATTGATAGTGTCAAAGTTTCAGTTAGATAGGACAAAAATCAAAAAGTTTTTTTTTATAAGAACATGAATTCAAATGGGTGGTTTGAGTGGGAGGTACTCCCCCTAGTGGTCCGATTGGGCTGGTTCTGACAAATGGGATGCGGTTTCCTGGAAATTGATAGTGTCAAAGTTTCAGTTAGATAGGAATAAAATCAAAAAGTTTTTTTTTATAAGAACATGAATTCAAATGGGTGGTGTGAATGGGAGGTACGCCCCTGCTAATCCGATTAGACTGGTTCTGACAAATGTGTTGCACCTTTCTTAGAAACTGATAGTGTCCAAGTTTCAGTTTGACAGGACAAAAATCAAAAAAGTTTTTTTAGAAGAACTTGAATTCAAATGGGTGGATTGTATGGGAGGTACTACCGCCTAGTTGCCCAATTGGGCTGTTTCTGACAAATGTGTTGCACCTTTCTTGGAAACTGACAGTGCCCAAGTTTCAGTTCGATAGGACAAAAATCAAAAAAGTTTTTTTTAGAAGAACTTGAATTCAAATAGGTGGTTTTTATGGGAGATACCCCCCTAGTGGTCCGATTGGGCTGGTTCTGACAAATGGGATGCGGTTTCCTGGAAATTGATAGTGTCAAAGTTTCAGTTAGATAGGAAAAAAATCAAAAAGTTTTTTTTTATAAGAACATGAATTCAAATGGGTGGTTTGAATGGGAGGTACGCCCCTGCTAATCCGATTAGACTGGTTCTGACAAATGTGTTGCACCTTTCTTAGAAACTGATAGTGTCCAAGTTTCAGTTTGACAGGACAAAAATCAAAAAAGTTTTTTTTAGAAGAACTTGAATTCAAATGGGTGGATTGTATGGGAGGTACTACCGCCTAGTTGCCCAATTGGGCTGTTTCTGACAAATGTGTTGCACCTTTCTTGGAAACTGACAGTGCCCAAGTTTCAGTTCGATAGGACAAAAATCAAAAAAGTTTTTTTTAGAAGAACTTGAATTCAAATAGGTGGTTTTTATGGGAGATACCCCCCTAGTGGTCCGATTGGGCTGGTTCTGACAAATGGGATGCGGTTTCCTGGAAATTGATAGTGTCAAAGTTTCAGTTAGATAGGACAAAAATCAAAAAGTTTTTTTTTATAAGAACATGAATTCAAATGGGTGGTTTGAATGGGAGGTACTCCCCCTAGTGGTCCGATTGGGCTGCTTCTGACAAATGTGCTGCAGCTGATAGTATCCAAGTTTCATTTTGATAGGACAAAAATCAAAAAGTTTTCCTAATTCGAACTTGAATTCAAATGGGTGGTTTTTATGGGAGGTACGCCCCTGCTAATCCGATTAGACTGGTTCTGACAAATGTGTTGCACCTTTCTTAGAAACTGATAGTGTCCAAGTTTCAGTTTGACAGGACAAAAATCAAAAAAGTTTTTTTAGAAGAACTTGAATTCAAATGGGTGGATTGTATGGGAGGTACTACCGCCTAGTTGCCCAATTGGGCTGTTTCTGACAAATGTGTTGCACCTTTCTTGGAAACTGACAGTGCCCAAGTTTCAGTTCGATAGGACAAAAATCAAAAAAGTTTTTTTTAGAAGAACTTGAATTCAAATAGGTGGTTTTTATGGGAGATACCCCCCCTAGTGGTCCGATTGGGCTGGTTCTGACAAATGGGATGCGGTTTCCTGGAAATTGATAGTGTCAAAGTTTCAGTTAGATAGGAAAAAAATCAAAAAGTTTTTTTTTATAAAAACATGAATTCAAATGGGTGGTTTGAATGGGAGGTACTCCCCCTAGTGGTCCGATTGGGCTGCTTCTGACAAATGTGTTGCAACTGATAGTGTTCAAGTCTCAGTTCGATGGGATGAAAATCAAAAAAGTTTATCTAATAAGAACTTCAATTCAATTCAAATGTGTGGTTTAAATGAAAGGTATCCCCCCTAGTGGTCCGATTGGGTTCGTTTTGTTAAATGTGTTCCAACTGATAGTGTTCCAGTTTCAGTTCGATAGGACAAAAAACAGAAAAGTTTTTCTAATAAGAACTTGAATTCACATAATTGGTTTGTTTGGGAAGTACGCCTCGTACTATTCCGGTTGGGCTGGTTCCGACAAATGTCCTGTGCCTTTCATGGAGACTGATAGTGTCCAAGCTTCAGTTTGATAGAACAAAAAACAAAAAAGGATTTCTTATAAGAACATGAATTCAAATGGGTGGTTTAAATGGGAGGTATCTCCCCTAGTGGCCCGATTGAGCTCGTTTTGTCAAATGTGTTCCCACTGATAGTGTTCCAGTTTCAGTTAGACAGGACAAAAAAACAAAAAATCTGTTTAATAAGAACTTGAATTCAAATTGGTGGTATGAGTGGGAAATACACCCCTAGTGGTCCGATTATGCCGGTTCTGACAAATGTGTTTCACCTTTCTTGGAAACTGATAGTGTTCAAATTTCAGTTTGATAGGACTAAAAACAAAGGAGTTTTTTATAAGAACATGAATTCAAAAGGTTGGTTTGTATGGTAGTTACGCCCCTAGTGGTCCGATTGGGCTAGTTCTGACAAATGTGTTCCAACTGATAGTGTGCCTGTTTCAGTTCGATAGGACAAAAAACAAAAAAAATTTTTTCTAATAGAAACTTGAATTCAAATGGTTGGTTTGTTTGGGAGGTACGCCCCGTACTGAACCGGTTGGTGTGGTTCCGACAAATGTCCTGTGCCCTTCCTGGAAGCTGATAGTGTCCAAGTTTCAGATTGATAGGACAGAAAAGTGTTTCTTATAAGAACTTGAATTCAAATATGTAATCTGTATGGGAGGTACCCCCTAATAGTACGATTATGATGGTTCTGACAAATGTGTTGCACCTTTCTTGGAAACTGATAGTGTCCAAAAAAATAATTTTAATAAGAACTTGAATTCAAATGGGTGGTTTGTATGGGAGGTACCCCCCTTAATGGTCCGATTATTCTGGTTCTGAAAAATGTGTTGCACCTTTTTTGGAAATTGATAGTGTCCAAGTTTCAGTTTGATAGGACAAAAAAAAAAAAGTTTTTCTTATAAGAACATGCAATCAAATGGATGGTTTGTATGGGAAGTACCCCCCCTAGTGGTCCGATTATGCTAGTTCTATCAAATGTGTTGCAACTGATAGTGTCTAAGTTTCAGTTCGATACGACAAAAATCAAAAAAGGTTGTTTAATAAGAACATGAATTCCAATGGGTGGTCTGAATGGGAGGTACTCCCCTAGTCGTCCGATTGGGCTGCTTCTGACAAATGTGCTGCAGCTGATAGTATCCAAGTTTCATTTTTATAGGACAAAAATCAAAAATTTTTTCTAATACGAAGATGAATTCAAATGGGTGGTTTCTATGCGAGGTACCCCCTTAGTGGTCTGATTGGGCTGGTTCTGATAAGTGTGTTGCAACTATTAGTTTCAGTTCGATAGGCCAAAAATCAAAAAAGTTTTTTTTAGAAGAACTTGAATTCAAATAGGTGGTTTTTATGGGAGATACCCCCCTAGTGGTCCGATTGGGCTGGTTCTGACAAATGGGATGCGGTTTCCTGGAGATTGATAGTGTCAAAGTTTCAGTTAGATAGGACAAAAATCAAAAAGTTTTTTTTTATAAGAACATGAATTCAAATGGGTGGTTTGAATGGGAGGTACTCCCCTTAGTGGTCCGATTGGGCTGCTTCTGACAAATGTGCTGCAGCTGATAGTATCCAAGTTTCATTTTGATAGGACAAAAATCAAAAATTTTTTCTAATACGAAGATGAATTCAAATGGGTGGTTTCTATGCGAGGTACCCCCTTAGTGGTCTGATTGGGCTGGTTCTGATAAGTGTGTTGCAACTATTAGTTTCAGTTCGATAGGCCAAAAATCAAAAAAGTTTTTTTTAGAAGAACTTGAATTCAAATAGGTGGTTTTTATGGGAGATACCCCCCTAGTGGTCCGATTGGGCTGGTTCTGACAAATGGGATGCGGTTTCCTGGAAATTGATAGTGTCAAAGTTTCAGTTAGATAGGAAAAAAATCAAAAAGTTTTTTTTATAAGAACATGAATTCAAATGGGTGGTTTGAATGGGAGGTACGCCCCTACTAATCCGATTAGACTGGTTCTGACAAATGTGTTGCACCTTTCGTAGAAACTGATAGTGTTCCAGTTTCAGTTTGAATTCCTGTGCCTTTCGCTCTGATTTATTGACTCCAAGGACAATTTTGTCTACGCCAAGGACAATTCAAGTATATACTTGATGTGTTTTTTTTTGTTTTTTTTTTTTTTTTTTTGCCTAATTCCGCCTGTTACAAACTTCCTGACAAACTTATAATACTATTCACTTCCGTGAAGAGTATAAAAAAATAGCAATTGAAAGGTATTCTTCGCAAGATGTGCACCATTTCAATTTTATCAAAGTTGGTTTAGTTGCTTAGGTAACAAAACTTAAAAATAACCTCTTTCTATAAAAACAACAACGTACAGCTGTTGATGTTGTGAATGCAATAGAACGGGAGAATAAAGAGGTATGTGTGCCTCTCTATTCTGTTCTATTGCTGTACGCTCATTGGTTGTGTGAAGTCGAGTCAATGTTGTTGTTTTATTTTCGTTGTTTACACAGCAGAGATGTACTTTGCAAAATACTGTACAAAATTTATTTATTTATTTTTTAAAACGAAGATTATAATTACAAATTATAACCTAGTATTTAATATAAGCAATAGCGACAGAGGACTTCAGCTCAGGGGAAGGTTAAGAAGAAAAGGAGAAATTAGAAAAGTGCACGATGCAGACTTGCCATGAGCGGGAATCGAAACCGCGGCTCTTGGGATGTCAGCCCAGCGCACTAAAATCTGGGCCAACGAGCCAGGCAACTGTAAAAAATATTTTGCACATGAAAAATAATAGAATGCAAGAATGAAATAGTCGAAGCAGACATAAGTTCTGGTTTAGGTGTGAGTATGTGTACGGGCAAGCATCGTGTGCCTGTGAAGATGTGCAAGGGGGAAAAAGCCAAGAATGAAATAGTCAAAGCACATATAAGTTAAGGCGTATGTGTGGGTGTGTATATGCACAAGATCGCGTCGTTTACGAGTTTCGTATACTGTTCATTTTTTGGTTTGTTTATATTCCAGCAAAGGTTTATATGTTTTGTGTAAATTCTCTACATTTACCGAGTGGATGTAATGTGTCTATTATGTATGAAATAGCTAATGAGTTAGATCGTGTAAATGTGTTTGTACGTTCTTTTAGGTCAATGGCTGAATATTGTCACCGTCCTGAAAATACAACTGCTAATGTTTGTATGATGATTAAAGTGAATAAAGAGTGTGATCTTCGTCAATATAACGATGCTATTCAGACTGATGTTGCAGCTATTTTTAGAAGCGATGACTGCGAATCGCCCTTTTAGAGAGATATGGTTGTTTTTCCGAAACTCTCACGAGAACTGCATAATGTTTCTGTTTTGGACTCTTCATTAGATCCGTTGGCATATCCTTTGTTGTTTCCTAATGGTGACACCAGTTGGCATGTAAATATGTCACATAACATTGCTTCCCATGCTCCTCATAACAAAGTTACTATGTTAGAGTATACATGTTATTGTCTTGCTATTCGTTATGATTTTAGTCTTCTGTATTCTTCACAAAACTTATTTCTTTAATGTATCGTTGATATGTACGTTCGAATTGAAAGTACCAGATTACATTTCATTAAACAAAATCAGGCTGCTCTACGTGCTGACCTTTGTAATAACTTAAGTGATTTTTTAAATCAAAATCCAAATGGTAATGATTCTAGAGTTGGTTGCCTTCCACATTCACGAATCTCCATGAAATATGTTTCAGAATTACTTAAATGCTATGTGTGTTGTACAGCAAAAGGAAAAACCTTCTTTATTCATAACTATGACATGTAATCCAAATTATCCCGAAATTATCGATACTTTAAATGGGGCTAAGGCTCACCGTCGACCTGATATTGTTGTTCGCGTTTTCAAAATTAAATTGAATGAACTGATCAACCAGATATTCGGTAAAGTTGATGTAATTATTTACACAATTGAATTTCAAAAACGTAGTCTACCTCATGTACATATTGTAGTAGTATAAGTGTATGTAGTGTATAAGTATTGTATAGGTATTGTGTGTAAAGTATTGTGATACAAAAGGAGAATGAAACGTAAATAAAGTTAGTTTGTGTTGTGCCATCAAGGAGAGCGGACGCGTTTGTTTTAGTTCCTACAATCTCAGAAGTGAGATACAGAAAAAAACAAGTTATTTTTTTTCTATCCTCGCGTTATTGTGTGAAGAATGGATCCTGTCTGTGATGACAAATATTCAGCTAGTGAGTTACGTGCGTGGTGCAAGGGGTTAGGATTGCTCACATATGGAAACAAGAACTCTTTGGCGGCACGTATTAGCGAAGTGGCGGATCGCGGTGAGCTGATGGATTTCTTAAATGAAGAGACAATCAAACACAACGCAGTTGAGTGTACATCAGATCAGACAATTGAAAAGGAACAAATGAAAGAGAAACAGCAGTGGAATGCAAATGAGTGTGCTGCAGGTTTCTCAAATGAGAACGCGTCAGACTTAACGCCAGGGAACACAAATGAAATGACAAACGAGAAGCGGCGCCAAGAAGAATATGAGACGACAAAGGAAAAACACAAAAATGTAGCAGACGAAGAATTACGGCGCCAACAAGTAACAAATTATGAGTTCGAGCTGATAAACAAAGAGCTTATGTTATTGCGTTTCGAGAAAGATTTGTTGCGAAGAGAGAACGAGCTGTTAAAGGCGACCGGTGAAGTGGCGATGAGACCGATTCATAATGATGAACTCACTTTAAGTGATTTAAAGGAAATGATTCCATGGTACGATGGTGAGACTTGTGTTCGGGGGTGGATTTCGCATATTACCGCCGTAAAGAAAACATACAACATAAGTGAGGCCAAGGTGCGGGCAATACTTTTTGGGAGATCAAAAGGAAAGGCACAAGCATGGTTGCAGTCAATAGTATTGAAATGTCAGAAGGTGAATTAGTTGAATATGTCATTCATGGTATACCAGATCGCCAGTTGCGTGTAAGTGCGGGTATGCAACGTTTTAAGACCAAGGATGACTTGTTTTCGGCGTTTGTCAATGTAAGGTTGATGCCAATGTCTCCAACGCCACAAAATGTTAATATGGAAAAAAAGGCGACCAGTAGATGTTACAACTGCAATCGCTTTGGTCACTTCGCCGCTGAACGCAGGAAACCAAAACGGGAAAAAGGCTCTTGTTTCGTTTGCGGAGAAATGGGTCATAGTGCTGCGGCCTGTCACATCAGTAAGAAGGCGTCCCTTGGTGTGCAGGAAAATTCCGATTATGTAAGGTATTTTAATGTTGAATTTGAAGGTTGTAAAAATGTTGTGTTAACCCTAGAATGCCTCATAGACTCTGGAAGCCCAGTAAGCCTCATCAGAAGTTCCTTTATTCCAGCCAGCGCTAGGTTGATGTCGGCGCCTGGTGTTAATTTTTATGGTTTAAATAAAAGTTAATTAAATATCCGTGGAAAGATAATCGGATTTATTAAAGTTTTGAATAAATTTGTAAAACTGGAGTTATTAATTGTTCCTGATGAGTCTATGAGTGCTTCTATAGTTTTGGGTAGAGATTTTTTAAGAAAAAGTGGTGCTAAGATTGTGTGGCAAAATGATGGTGGCATAGATAAACATAGATTAGACAACAAAACAGACCAGTGTAGTAAATCAGTTTGCGAAGATGACTTTGAAATGAAAATTTTGATGATTGATTATGTAAAAAAATGATAGGAATTATTCAGTTGGAGAAGCTCTAACGTTTGAAGAAAATCTTGTGATATGTCAAAGCAGGGATGAAGATATCGTAAGAATAAAGTCAATGTTAGAAACAGCTGAACATAACCTCTATGAGATGCGCAATGAAATAGTTTACAGGAAAGACAAAAATGGAACATTGTTGTTCTACGTCCCGAAAGACATGGAAACGCATGTCCTCTTTAAGTATCATGACGATTTAGGACACGTCGGTGTAGATAAAGTGGTTGAAATAATTTCAAAAACGTATTGGTTTCCAAAAATGAAGCGGAAGGTGGAACACCATATAAGGAATTGTATGAAGTGTATCACGTTTTCGTCGAAAAACGGAAAACAGGAAGGGTATATTCACAATATCCCTAAAAGTACTACCCCTTTTGAAGTGATACATGTCGATCATTTTGGCGCAATATCCGTCACGGGAAACACAAAGAAACTTGTTCTTTTAATTATAGATGCAAGTACAAAGTTTGTGAAATTATACGAGACGAAAACGACGAGGTCAAGCGAAGCGATTATTGCACTGAGGAATTATTTTAGAGCATACAGTAGGCCGAAGTACTTAGTTTCGGATCGAGGTACTTGCTTTACGTCGAAGGAATTTTGTGATTTTCTAGAATCAAGAAACGTTCAGCATATTAAGATTGCTACCGGATCGCCCCAAGCGAATGGGCAAGTCGAGAGGGTTAATCGTAGCTTAGGCCCCATGTTGGCTAAGACCGTGAGCTCGGGTAAAAATTTTAGCTTGGGAGAAGCGCGATAGGTCAGCATCCAAGCGTGATGTTGTTTGGGGTAGGACAGAAAGGAAGCGTAGTAGATTACCTAAAAGAGAGTATAGAATGGGAAAAGGATAAAGATAGAGATCTAGAGGTGGTGAGGGCTGAAGCGCGCAATAAAGAGAAGCAATTGCAAGATTACAACGAAAGTGTCTCAAACAAAAGGAGGAAAAGACCAACGGTATACAATCCAGGAGATTATGTTGTCGTAAAAAACTTTGACGCTCACGTAGGTATGTCTAAGAAGCTTGTTCCTAAGTTTAAAGGACCTTACAAAGTCACAAAATGGTTGGGTAACGATAAATATGTGGTGGAAGATGTTTGTGGAATTCAGCGGTCGAGAACGCCGTACTCAGAAATTTGGTCTGTAGCTAATATGAAACCGTGGTTCGGATGGTCTAAAGATAAAGATAAGATAGACGGAAACAAGTCAAAGAGAAATGCAAGAACTGTTGATGATAGAAGTACTGGTCATGCTTATAATACGAGAAGTAAAAGTAATTAGACTGTATTTATAGCCGTATGTATGTATATGAGTATATAAATATGTAGCATGTAAAAGTAGTATGTAAGATATTTTGTAACGGTCGGGATCAGGAGATCCCTGTTGTCAGGATGGCCGAGTTGTAGTAGTATAAGTGTATGTAGTGTATAAGTATTGTATAGGTATTGTGTGTAAAGTATTGTGATACAAAAGGAGAATGAAACGTAAATAAAGTTAGTTTGTGTTGTGCCATCAAGGAGAGCGGACGCGTTTGTTTTAGTTCCTACAATATTTTCTTGACTTTGGAAAATGATGATAGAGTTGAAAGCATTGAAATTATTGATAAAATTATTTCTGCTGAAATTCCTGACCCTCATACTCATCCAAAAAACATAACTTAGTTAAAGGTCATATGATTCATGGTCCCTGCGGTGTTCTTAATCATAATTTAGTGTGCATGCGAGAAGGAAATGTTTTAAAATTTTTCTAAAGATTTCTCAGAACGTATGATAGTGTGAATGGTTATCCAGTATATAGACGTCGTGATTATGATGTTTTTGTTGATGTGCAAAGGCATAGTGTTATAATAATAGATTTTTGGTCCCATACAATCCGTTTCTTTTAGCTAAGTTCAATTGTCATTTGAATGTTAAGGTTGCACGACTGTTAAGAGTGTCAAATACATTTACAAGTATGTTTATAAAGGGTATGATTGTACGACTTAAGAATTTGGTGTTGAGAATGTTGGGCCGAATGAAATCGTGATAGATGAGATTTGAAATTTCTTAAATGGTAGATTTGTGGGTTCCACTGGGGCTGCTTGGAGGATATTTGAATTCCTAATGCATTATCAGTCTCATATAATTATTGGGCTTGATTGCCACCTGCTTGGAAGGCAAAATACTTACTTTAGAGAAGGAAATGTGGAGCAGGCCGTAGCTAATCCTCCAAGAACCAATTTATTAGCATTCTTCGAATTGAATACAAACGTTGCTTCTGCAAATGAATTTCTGTATATTGAAATTCCAGAACATTTAGTGTGGGATGGTAGAGTAAAAAAGTGGACTGTTGGACAACGTTGGTCACAGAAAGTTATTCCTTGAAGGTATGTTGTGTCTCCTGAAGATGTCGAGTTATTTCATTTACGGTTACTTTTATCACACGTTAGTGGTGCCAAGTCTCTTGCGGATTTACGATTCCATAATGGGGTTGTGTATCCAACTTTTATGGAAGCATGCTACACGCGGGGAATGCATCGAATGACAACGAATGGCGTGAATGTTTCAATGAAGTAAAGCAAACTAATGCTCCAACACAATTGCGAGAGTTATTTGGGTTTATTTGTGGTTTGAATGTTCCAGCGAGTGAGTTAGTTTTATGGAATGAATTCAAAGATGATATGAGTGAAGATTTTTCTTTTTTTTCTAATGGTGAACAAAGTAATATTATATATAGTGTTTTACCAGAAATTTTGAATCATGATATTGGTAGCAATGTATTGTATTTTGTTTAGCGGTTCACGCAGGTTATGGGGAAAACTTATCTCTAAACAGCAATCACTCGAAAATTAAATTCATTAAATGTTCGTTGTACACAGTGGTATCGCTACTACTCTTTTGACCGGTGGGAGGACCTTACACAATGTATTTTAATTACCAATTGCATTATTGGAAGATTCTGTTTCAAATATCAGTTCTAACAGTAGTCAAGGTAGATTCCTCAATTCTGCGTTCCTGATTATAACCGTCGAAATTTCAATGTGTCTTCTTTATGCTAAGAAATTAATTGATAGATTGCAGAGAGACTTGAGTTTGGGAGAGAATAGAAACAAATTATTTGGGGGGAAATCAATTTTATGATGCGGAGATTTTTGACAAATCCTGCCAGTTGTTCCTCATGGTACATGTGTTACGTCGTGGTCTGAATTTCAAAACATTCATCATGTCCCTTTAACTCGAAATATGAGGGCCCTTCCTCATGAAATTCAACTTGTTCAAATTCTTATATCATTTGGTAACGGTGAAATGGAAGCTTTTCCTCAGTTCGGTTTGGATATCGTTGAAATACCGAATCATTTAATTTGTGAACCTGAAAACATCATCAAAGATATATTTGGAAATATTCCGGAAACTATTTTATCTAATGTATCAGTTAGTGGTCTGTCTCCCCTTAAATTGATTTTAAAAGAAAACTGTATTGTATTAGTAATACGATAGAACAAAAAAGAAAAAAAAATTCTAATAATAACCTGAATTTTAATGAGGGTTTGTTTGGCAGGTACCATTTCTAGTAGTCCGATCAAACTGAAATGATAAGTTTCTGAAATTTGAAAATCGTGAGATTACAGGATCTCTTTAAGTTTTCGAAAATATTTTAGTTTTAGTATTTATTGCTGATGCCCGGATAGAACAACATAGTTTCTGCAATCCCTTTGGTACCCTTTGAGTCCGGAACCCTAAAAATGCAAGTAAAGACACCAGTACAAAGGTTTTATAGGCAGTAGCAAACAATCAATAAAGGGAAACAAGTTCAAGAGTTTCAAACATAACTCGAAATCTAAGATAAAATTCCATCATTGTGGAAAATTAGGCCACATAAAGAAAGATTGTTTTGTTTTTAAACATATTCAAAGGGAGAGACCAAAGCAAGCGCAAATGGCTACCGTTCAGGAAGATAGTGGCTTCGCCTTTATGGTAAGAAAGAATGTTGATATGGCTAACAATGGTGGTGAATCCAAACTGGGAGGTTTTGTCTTTGACGAATTCCTCGCTGGAATGCTAGAAAAGTGTAAGCGCTTCCTCGCGATGATCGTCAGACCAGAAACGAATACGTCTGCACAGAATTAAATTTATTACAGAACTTAAACCTATACAATTCAATTCAATTCAAAATAACAGTTATTTTCGCTAATTGTTTAATAACAGCATTCTTCGAATAAGGCCCCCCCACCTACGAAGCTCCTTCCAGACAATCTTTAAACATGCTTCGACCGGAAGGGGACATAGCTTGTGTATGTTGCGCTTGATAACTCCAGCTTTAGTGCGCAGAGTAACCACTCGAACGTGACTATTAGATCCCGGGTGTGTCTCAATCACTCTGCCAAGGCACCAACGACCAGGAGGCAAATTGTCTTCAGCTATCAATGCAAGAGTCCGTTTTTGTAGCTCTGACTGTGACTTTGACCTCTTCATCCGAGTTTGTAGTGATGTCAAATACTCCTTGAATCAATGCCTCCAGATCGAACTCTGTACCACCAATGTTCGCTTCGATCCGTTGACCATTGACAATTTTAATTCATCATCATTAAATGGCTCATGTCATGAATTCAACGGCTGGCCCACTAAAAATGCCCTGGCGTCAAAACTTCATAATTATTAGCATCTTGGGAAAGAAAGCGCAGCGGTCTTGAGTTCATGATGGCTTCTACCTAAGCAGCTGCCGTTGCCAGCTCTTCATAATTAACCGACGTGCCGTTTAAGCAAGACACTAGAAGTATTTTTGCGATCTTGACTGCGCTCTCCCAGAGACCTCAAAAGTGCAGTGATCTAGGCGGAATAAAATGAAAGCTAACTCCTCGTCTGCTGCAATATTCGATTAGCGACGAATAACCCCCGTTTAGCAAAGAACCGTTTTAAAGCTACAATGAAGGCAACCGTGGTGAGTTCCGAAGTAATCTCCAAAGGAGTAGCCTTAGTGATGAAACATACAAAGATGCATAGATACACTTTGATCGGACATCGTAAAGAGACCTGCAAATTCCACACCGGAGCGTGTGCATGGATGCCCATTCAGCCTCACTCTAGATGCTGGTAAGTCTCCCATGAACTGATTTGCCAACACCGGACGTTATTGGAAAGCGGCTACAAAGCTTCTAACTACCTCTCTCGCCAAATTACTCCAATTGACAACCCAACACCTTTGTCGCACAAAGGCACATAATGCTTGTACCCCTGCATGCATGGTTACCTGATATGTATGCACTACCATAGACTTAACAACATTATGATTTTTAGGAAGCAAAATTGGGTGTTTAACTGCGAACCGTAACTCTGCTTGAGACAGCCGACCACCAACTCGCATAAACAGAGCCTGCTCGCTTTCTGGATATTATAAACAATATAAGCTATTATACACCACCTTCCATTTCGTGAACCTTCAACGCCCCTAAAGAAGCGACCCTATGGCCTATGATCATGGAAGCCCAGCGATAAATTAAAGCAAAGACTCTATTCAATTTGAGAAATAAATTTGAGATTCGAAACTATATCTTCAAGATTCTAAGAGACTGATCTAATTAAATTGAATGTTGATTTACGCTGTTCTACTGCCAATTCCTCTGATGAACGCCATTCAACGTTCGGCCACTCACTTTCTAAGTGGCTTAAAAATATAGGCTCCTTCCCTCACAGACTACACTCCTTCAGCTCTGATGGATACATATCTCATGACACTATATCAGCCGGGTTCAGCTTGGACTTTATTTTGAACCATTCTTTTATCTGAGTCAAAGCTTGAATTTTAGCTACACGATTGGTGACAAAAGTAACCCAACAGCTTGCATGTGAGGAAAACCAAATTAATACAATAGTTGAGTCTGTGAAATATTTTCGTTTATGCACCGGCATAACGCTTGAGTTTTCTCAACTGCACTTATAAAGCTCGAATCTGCCTTATTCAAAATAGCTTTCAGTTGCGACTTCAACTCACAAAGCTCTTCTATAGAATTTGCTCCTCCTAACATATCATCTATGTAGAAATTTCTCTGTAAAGCCTGGCACCCCAAAGGATACTCCTTTCCTAATAACTCAGCCAAATCATATAAACAGCGCACAGTAAAATATGGAGCGGAACTTGTTCCATAAGTAACAGTGCGCAAACGTGAAACGTGTATTGGTTCAGATGATTTCGGCCTCCTCCAAATTCCTTGATAATTACAATCACCTTCTACTAGCTAAATTAGTCGATACATTTTTTTTATATCTGAGCAACACTTTAAATGAGCTCTCTATGCAAGGTAAATGTTGGTAAATGGTAATTAAAAACAAAAAACATTTTATTCCTAGTTTCCGCTACAATAACCAAGTATTCAACACTAGGGAAGAAAAAGTCCATGTTTTAAGTAAGATCTTCGAAGGAAAGCATCATTTGACTGATTTGCTATCAGATGCACATACCACTGTAAATAGATCTTACAACACGCTTGACAACAATATAACATCAGTAGAGCTGTCTGTCCCTGTTGCAAATATAAAACAAGTGGTTCGATCCCTTAAAACTAACAAGTCTCCTGGTCCAGAAAACAAACCAAACATTTGCGTAAAGAATTCACCTAAACATGCACTTAAATTTTTGGCACTTATCTTCAATAAATGCTTAACCATAGGCTATTTTCCACTCAGATGGAAGGTAGCTAATACTGTAGCGATCTCCAAGCCTGGAAAACCTGCTGACTGACCAGAAAATTTTAGACCAATCAGCCTCTTGTGCGGCTTCTCTAAAATCTTTGAGCGAATTTTAAAATCAATAATAAATTTGCAAGACAATAGATAAAGTCAACAGAACAATTAGAATATTATATCTCTTCATAAGCAGGAAATCATTTCTTTCTATAAAAAATAAATTCTTGTTAGTAAAAATGATATTTACTCCAATTATGCTATATGGTTCGGAAGTTTGGGGCGATTGTGCAGCTACTCACCGCCGCAAATTACAAAGAACTCAAAATAATTTATGAAAACTGATTTTTAATTTACCCTTTTTCTACCCTACCTATCTTCTTCATGTAAAAGCAGGTATCTGCATGATTGATGCAAAAATCTCGTAATCTAAAAATAATTTTAATATGAGAAATCAACTGATGCACCGTTCCAGTGTTGAGTCGTACTATTCGAGTTAATTCAAAATTAGCTTCTTTTTAAGTATCGATGCTTAGTGTTTAGTCTTAGTCGTTAAGTAATTTTTTTTTCTTTTTTTGTTAGAAAAATTATCAAATGTAACGTTTTTCCAGTTTCCTTAAAATCTTAAAATCTTTCTTGTATTTGTAAAACCATTGTAAATTAAAATCTCTCTTTTTTTTCTTAGTAGTAAAGTTATAGCTACAACTTTAAAAAATGTGTTAACTGTATGCATACTTAAATATAGATTCATGGGTCAAATAAATAAATAAATCTGATGAAAGTGCATATCTATAAAATCGAAATCTCACAACTATCTCGAACAAGCTTGGCTGGAGAGTTGGCCCTACTAACATTAAGTCGTTCAGTGATCGTCCATTGCTTGACTTGCATGATGCATCGAAAACCACTCTTAACTTAGTTGTAATGCTATCAGGTCGTATGATTGGATGATGGGGAATGAAATATTTAATTTCGCTCATACATGAAGGCTCCAACACTTCTAAATGGCCGAGTTGTGCGTAATTTTCTATAAACTCTACGTATTGCTCCTTAAGTGAATTATCCTTATTAAATCTCTTTTCCAAATTTAAGAGAAATTTGGTAGGAATCTCCTAAATCTCCCATTGGTTTCTTAAACAAGCAAGGCAAGATCACTATGTACCTTTCCGATAATGTCCTCCTCACAGCTTTGATAAATTTGTTTTCACATAATTGTGCATTCGGTGTATATGTTTTAGATGGAAGATTTGCTTTCCCAAAACCTCTTCACTAAAGTAAGCAATTCATCGTCATTATCCTTTTCTAAAGGTTTTGAAACGAACAATGAAATGTTTTGACGATACTTGCACGGAACTTATTTCCGTCCTGGCCAGCGGGTACGACCCCCTTGAGGGAGTATCGTGGTGGCTGTGGTTTAATACCCAAATGCGGTTAAAGTAATTACTCGACGTGGAGTTATACAACCGGGTGCTGTGACCCAGAGAGCAGTAGAGTTTTAAGATTGGATGGGGCGTTAATTGACGTTTTTCAATCCATGTGCTTGGCACCGTGTGCTTAAGTCTTTCTAGACAGGCGAGCACGTTAAACAATGGTACTTCATTGTCCTAATATTTCTGACTTCACATGTGCTATACCGGAAGTAACTAAATCTTCCTTACTGATTGTCACTTTCAGCCGATTAGCTAATCTGGATCTTAAAAAATTCAATTGACTTCCTGAGTCTAACACATATCTACACTCTAAATTTATCCTGCACCATTACTATCGCGGTAGCCAAAAAACTTTGGTACCGGCAATGAACTATTGTACAATGAACAACCCCCTGAGTATCTTTCGTGACCTCTAATCTACTTGAGGTCTTTATATGAGAACTCTCAACTTGCCTATGTAATAAGCTATAATGCGGTTTGTTGCAGCTGTGCCAACGAGGATTTTTAAAATCTTGAGTACGATGACGTCTGCTGAAGCAAATTAACCACAATGAAATCAATTTCACCTCTTTATACATGTCTAATGGTGATAACCTTTTATAGTCGGGACAGTATGTTAATTTATGATTCGAAGCGCATATATTGTATAACAATAACTATTTTGCTTCGTATTAATAGAATTGGCTAAATTGGTCCTTGCTGCATTTTTTCGTACTATAGTCGTTGCCCCTTTTTGGACATCACTACGTCTCAACTCTCTATTTGCGGGATTAGTATGACGAATTGCCAAGAACTTGGATAGACCTTTCTACGATGGTAATGTATTGCCATCCCATTCATTATCCCACTTATCCAGTGTTTCTGCATCCAGCTTAGTCCGCATCAAATAAAAAACGATAGCCTCCAAAATATCTTGAATATTACCCAATGACTTCAACGCAACTAACTGAGAATTGACCTGATTAATTAACGTACGCAATTCAGAATCAGCCTGATTTACCTCTTTTACCTCGAACAATTCGCGAATGTGCGATTGGAAAATTATGGGCCTATTATCAAAACGATCTTTAATAAGCTCGATCGCTTAGTTATAGTTCTCTCCAGCTACCTCGAGGTCCTCAATCGTACTTCACTCAAACACGACCTCAAATGAATGAACTTATATAAATCGCCAAGTTCTGGTTCACTGTCAACGCCTTAAACGTATTAAACCAACTCATCCACTAACGGAATTTACCCGAAAATCCTAAATCGGACTGGGTTTTTTTTGGTGCCGTTGTATAATTGTATGACGTTACACCATGTTACATTTTAGTTAAAGGTAAATCAGCTAATCTGGCAAGCCGTTTAGAAATGAGAATTTTTTATATGCTCTAATCAAAGCAAACCGCAGGTAAACCGAACAAATTTCTCATAAACACAGTTGCCCCTAATGACAAGGAAATTTCAGCATAATTTGTACAACTAAATGATAAACAAGAACGACTCTAGCTGTTATCTGGTATACATAGACATAAGCAGCAGTGAAAAATATTGAACACCTGCACTTTTTCTAACAGATTATCCAAAACTTTGATCGAAATTCCCGTTCAACAACAACAATGATGCTCGCTTTATCACTTATATGTACACTGGCTCCAACGAATAATCGGACAAGGGTTGTGATTATAATTTTTATAATAAAATGGGTAAATTTCTTATAAAAACGAAATCTTTTTTAGTGTATATTTATTGTTCAACATCTGATCTTTAATAACAACAACAAAAACAAAAACAATAAAGCAAGAATAACGGAAAAATTCATGATAATAACAAAAAAGTCATTTCTAAGTGTTCAACGAATAATCGGACAAATGAAGAATGAGAGAAGAAACTACCGTTATTCTGTAGAAATGTACTCTTTGTTGATTTTTGCTGTTTGCTTTTACTTCATATTTGCATTTAATAACAAGAAGTTGCAATTTAGAAGTATTATTTTGAAATGGCTCCAAATGGTAAACCAGCATCGTTGGACATAAGGTAATTGATTGCAAAATTAAATGGTGAAAACACTAAGAGAAATTGCTGAAATTGTTGGAAAAAGCAAATCTACTGTCCACGATATCATAAACAGATATCAAAATGAGCAAAGATTGCATTACAAAAGTAGAAAGGGGCAGGGTAAAATACTTAGTATAAGAGAGGAGCGATCAATTCTGAGGGAAGTAAAACAAGATCCCTTTAAAACCGCTAAGGATTTGCAAACTTCTGTGAAAAACATGAGTGGAAAAGATGTTTGCTTAAATACTATTCGCAACACATTACACAAAGATGATTATCATGGAAGAGTGACAAAGAAGAAACCATTTATAAGCCAGAAGAACAAAGCATTAAGGGTAAAATTTGCGAAAGAATATTTGTTGAAGCAGGAAGATTTTTGGAATACGGTAAATCATTACTTTTTATCTTAAAAACACTTTTAACTTTTGATTTAAAGGTTCTTTTTACTGATGCAAGCAAATTTAATTTGCATGGATCAGATGGCAAGGTGTATGTTTGGAGGAAGCCTAACGTAGGCTTTTTACCCAAAAACACCAAGACCACTTTTAAGCATGGAGGTGGCTCTATAATGGTTTGAAGCTGTATGTCCAGTGCGGGGGTGGGTAGTTTGCATTTCATAGATGGTAGAATGGATAAATTTGTCTACCTCAACATTTTAAAACAGAATGTTAAGCAAAGTGCAGAAAAGCTAAACATTCTAAGTAACTTTGCATTTTACCAAGATAATGATCCCAAGCATACTTCGGAATTAGCAAAGCTTCGGTTGATCTATAACTGCCCCAAACTGCTGCAGACACCTGCCCAGAGTCCGGATCTCAATGTTATTGAACATCTGTGGGAAGAACTTGGTAGGCGAGTGCACCGAAAAAAATTCAATTCATTGGCAGACTTAAAAGATGGATTGATGCAGGCATGGCATTCTATTCAGCCTGAATTATGCAAAAAATTGGTAGCATCTATGCCAAGACGATTACAAGCACTCTTGAAAGCTAAGGGCTATGCGACAAAATATTAATTTTTAATTTTTATAATGTTTTTTTTAAGTCAAATTTAGTGTCCGATTATTCGTTGAACACTTAGAAATGACTTTTTTGTTATTATCATGAATTTTTCCGTTATTCTTGCTTTATTGTTTTTGTTTTTGTTGTTGTTATTAAAGATCAGATGTTGAACAATAAATATACACTAAAAAAGATTTCGTTTTTATAAGAAATTTACCCATTTTATTATAAAAATTATAATCACAACCCTTGTCCGATTATTCGTTGGAGCCAGTGTATATAATGATCAAGTTCAAAAACTACCACCAAACAAAGCACAAAGCGGAATAGGAAATATAAAGCTTGCAATGTACATATAGGCTGAAAGTATTCGCTCTTTATGTATACATTAATATATTCAGCCAATCAGCCAATATTACATTTCCTATGCCCTTTTTTGACCTTCAAAACTATGTTTTCTATTTTATAATATGTAATCCGTCACAACAATCATAAATACATTTTTATGCCACGCTTTATGATTCTCTGTATTTATAAGATCATCAAAAGAAAGAACACCGGGTATTGATATTCAGAATTACTTTCGGATCACTACGACTGTATTTGTCAGTATGTTTGCGATTATACAATTTATAAAAAAGAAAAGAGACACCAATTAAATCAATTCCAAATTGTGCACTGAAAATATGTGTGCCGCTATGTAAATTGAAAAAAAAAATCTGAATAATACCCTACCCACAATTGAGGATATGCACTTTCATATTAATTTAATCGGAAACCAAAGGCAAAGGAAACCAAAAAACAGGAAACACTTTTTATACTCTTCACGAAAGTGAAAAGTATTATAAGTTTGTCATGAAGTTAGTAACAGGCAGAAGGAAACAAAAAGTATATATATTCTTCATCAGCTCGATTAGACGAATTGATTAAGCCATGTCCGTCTGACCATCTGTCCGTCTGTCCGCCTGTATGTATGCAAACTAAACCCTCAGTTTTTGAGCTAGAGAGCTGAATCTGCACGCACCTTTCTTTTTACCATACGCAGTACATTTGTCAGAGCCAGCCCAATCGGACCACTAGGGGGTACCTCCTATACAAACCACTCATTTGAATTCATGTTCTTATTAGAAAAACTTTTTTGTTTTTTGTCCTATCGAACTGAAACTTGGACACTATCAGTTTCCAAGACAGGCCCAGGACATTTTTCGTAACCAGTTAATCGGACCACTAGGGGGAGGGGAGGTACCTCCTATACAAACCACCCATTTGATATCATGTTCTTATTAGAAAAACTTTTTTGATTTTTGTCCTGTCGAACTGAAACTTCGACACTATCATTTTCCAAGAAAGGTGCAACACATTTGTCCGAACCAGCTAAATCGTACCACTAGGGGGGGTACCTCCCATACAAACCACCCATTTCAATAATACAATGAAAAATTCACTGCGTCCTGTGAAGAGAATTTCATCTTCGGCATAGTCGAAGATAACGTTCTTTCTTGTTATTTATTAAATTAATTGAAATGCGAGCACTATTCCGATATCAACCCTTCTGATATTTATGAAATTTTTATCACATTAATTCTGCGCACACACATAAAATCACACACAAAGAAAAGCACTGGTCATCAATTGCAAAACTCACCGTGGCTGGGTTAAACTTTCGTGGTCTTTCCTGACTAGTTAATGCTCCCACGATACGTTCTTCCGGTAATGGACCTTGTCTTCCAGGCCCCAAAATGGTGAATCCAAACTGGGAGATTTTGTCTTTGACGAATTCCTTGATAGAATGCTAGAAAAGCGTAAGCACTTCCCCGTGATGATCGTCAGACCAGAAACGGATACGTCTGCACATGGGCCTCTCAGTTTCAGAATTCAATTTATTACAGGACTTAAACCTATACAATTTAATTCAATTCAATTCAAAATAACAGCTATTTTCGCTAAACGTTTAATAACAGCATTCAGGAAATGTATTAGAGTGGCCCTTGATTAGGATGGCCCTTAATTCTTCGTATTATGCCGTAACAAATTCATGATTCTGTGGCTTTTGATCATATGAATAGATCCCTATATTCATTGATTATATTACTTTTTTTTTTATATTGATAGTATTTATTGAATCTCCTATATAAATAAATAGGACTAACAATAAGTTTACAATTCGTAAAAACTAATACACATGTGTCCATCCTACAATGAAGAGGAAGGAGATCACTTAGCACTACGAGCCTCTAATTAATCAAAAGGGCAGCACGATCGTTACGGATCAGTCAAGATGAGTTCCTTGTATGGACAAGGACTCTGGCTAGAGGATTAACATATCGAACTAGTTTATCCATGTAAATAGCTTTACGCTTGGAACATTCTTCTTTTACTGGTGGTACTTCCAGGTCTTTCTTAATGTCTTCATTCCTGATATACCATTGAGCTCTCGTGATTGTTCTAAGTATTTTTTATTGTGCCCTTTGTATATTTTCAATGGTACCCCACTAATCAGAACCATAAGTCCAAATTGATTTAATAACAGAGTTGTACAGCATCACCTTGTACTCAAGTCTCAGTCCAGATTTAGAACTGATTAGCCAGTGAAGACTTTGAGCCCTTAGTTTCATATATGTAGAGAATTGTATTATGTTTATACAGTATTGTTTACTATTATTATTAATTATAAGTATGTAAAAACTTATCAAAATTATAATTAAGATCCTTATTACAAGATAATCGTTCAACTTTGCCAAAGTTCCTTACAATGTCCTCTCATTGCTGCAGGCTGTATAGACCGCGCGCTGTTGCCACACTCCTTTA
>JBAMAW010001094.1:0-40515 GCA_037043295.1 Amiota minor
GTTCTACGTTTGCCTGCAGAGAAGCTTTTTTTGATTGTTGTTGTTGAAAACAACTTGTTCACGTCTGGCGGTTTATTCATGTTGGGTGATGAGCCTAAGTTCTGTAGCTGTTGCTGTTGTTATTTCTTTTTATTTTGTTTGACAGAAACGGTAGTTAAAGCTTTCTGTTTTTAAAACGGTGAATTACTTGGAAGCTTTAGTTTATAACAATTGTAGCCTGGCGCTTTTTGAAAACACAACCGATCGCAAAGAGAATCAGATTACAACTGTTTCAGAAAAATAAAGTCGTGGCCTTAATACAATAAAATAGAAATACTTTGCAAACCTTTTTGATACAACTACAACATTTCTTATACTTCCTGATCTATTTATATTTGACGGGATAATTGGCTTTGATCTGCTAAATCAGAAAAAAAATAAATCGTCTCGTATTAGACTTGAGAAAACTGAACTTGAAAACAATAGCTGACAAGCACCCGATTCCAAACGTATCGGTCATCTTATCGAATTTGGGTAAAACCAACTACTTTACCACTCTCGATATTGAGTCAGGGTTTTGTCAGGCATTGTTAGTAGAAAAAGATAGGAAAAAACTGAATTGTCCGTACGAAACGGAAAATAAAAACTCTGTATACTCTTCTTTGGGCTAAAAAAGGCCCCTAGTATATTTCAAAGAATGATCGATGATATTTTAATAGAGCGAATAGATTAATCACGCTACGTCTATGTATATCATGTAATTAAATATATATATGAGGTGAATATGAGAGTGTCGTGCGAGAAATCGCACTTTTTCAAGAAAGATGTCCTTCATCTAGGATTTATATTATCTAGAGGTGGCATCAAAACTAGTTCAAGAAAATTGGATACGATTCGCAATAATGTGTAACCAACGAATTGAGGCTTAATAGCACCCTTGCATCAAAAGACGTGATGTTACGGTACCCAGATTTTAAGAAGTCATTCGATTTAACGACGGATGTCTCCTCTTTTGGTCTGGGAGCTGTCCTATCTCTAGAAGGAAAATAGATAATGATTTCTCAGATCTTGAAAGATAAAGAGTTCAGTTTTACTACGATTGAGCGGAAGTTAAAAACATTCATGCTTTCGATCTGAAATGCCAATGCACAATGTCACTGACTTACACTATTGAAACAACAGACAAACCTGTTATCTGTTTTAGAAATCATATTACTCTAGATCAAGACAACTGCTCATTGAAACGAAAAAACAAACATTTCAGCGAAAAGTCGCGTCATATTGTATCCTCCAATAATTTGGCAACTCTTGTCGATGACATTACATCAATTGTGAATCCAATACAGGATGCGATCTTCTTAGCCCCATCGCCATTCTGACCGCTCGTTTTCTGCGTCTCTTTAAAAGGCGCATGGCCAGTACGTTTGAATGATATACCAACCGATCAATGTAGTCCTTGGCCTGACGATTAATCACATCGCTGATTTTTGATATTTTCGAGGTCCGCTATGCGCATAAACCATGGAGCCTCAGAAATCATGCGCAATTTCTTGGTCTGCAGTACTCTGACCTTGGAGATATTTGATTTTGCTGCTATACCGTACACCTGTAAGCCATAACGCCAAGCAGGAGCAATTATTGCTTTGTATTATATATATGCACCTTATTTCTTAATGACAATTTATTCCTACTACCAACGCAATTTCCGAGCGATTTCGTTATATTTGAGATATGCGATTTAAACGTTAACCGCCTATCTAAATACACACACAGGTATCTATATCCCGAATGGTGCTCCAGCAGCTGGTTGCCAATGAAGACTCCTAGAAAAACATCCGGCCGTAATGCCATTTCTTTTCGTTAATGCCAATGTTCCATCTTCTTGTCCACACTTCAAAGCTATGCAAATATTGTTGCAGGTTGTGCGTGCCTTCGTAAATGCACCTGTTTCTGGAGAAGATGGTATCATCAGCAATCGTGGCGAAGATTAAATCCTCAGGATCTTTTAGCGATATTTTTGAGCCATTGGGCAAATCATGCATAGAGTGTCGGCCCCAAAACGCTACATGGACACCTGCGCGAATAGCCTTGATACTAGACTCCACACCATCCAGTACCACAGTAAAAGTCCTGTTATTGATCCGTCAGCCTTCTTAATTGGTCACCTGTTACTTAAACCTTCTCGCCAGCTTCCACAAGGAGTACTTTGTGTTGTCATCGGAGTAGACATTTGATTAAAATCGGTCATTATCCTTCTGTTTGTGCAGAGCCAGCAACTTCTTGACTCTATTCAATACTCTACGAAAGACCCTGTCTACAATAGGGTCCCGAGTGCGACAAAACTATCTCTTAAGTCTCCTCTTAATAAGCAGCAGCGCCTCTATAGCTGAGGGAAGTGTAGTACACACTTTTGAGTCATTTGATGGATTTAAAAGGGCAGCAATGAGAGCTGCTGCACCTTATTTAGGAAAATTTTTGGGCGTCTTTAATAACTTCAGACATCAGCATGTCCAAGTTTAAATTACTCCTCCAAATCCGGTGAAACGCAGCTATATAAGCTCCAGGTGACAGAAGTCATCCTTTTATTGTTATGATTTTCGGGGCGGAGTCAAAAGTAACCACAAGGGAAGATGATCAGAGGAGAGCCGATACTCTGTCCAGATAGATAACTCATATGGACGCAGCCCATTATATATAAAAAAACTAATAGTGCTGGGTGTATGTCTTAAGGGAAACGGGAAGTGGGTCGCTTGGCCAGTTGCCAAGATTTGATCTGTCGAGTTTTGCACTATCTCCCTGGAGGCAGCTACCCTATGTAGCTGTTCTAAAGTTACCTCAGAATCTGATTTTGGCATTGAAATCTTTCCCTATAAAATACATTCTTCCTAGACTGCTAAAAAGTTCTACTAAGTCTATTGTTGACCAATTTAGGTGCAGGGACGATTAACCCACCCCTACTGTTTGCAATATGGATGGAGGCCATTTGAATTTCTAGGGCTCATGTATAGAATAACAAAGTTCTTTCTTTTGGAATGCCTCGTGAATATTGTAGCCAGGTGTAAAGATCTGGACTCCCGTTTGCAACCATGTCTCTGTGCAGAGCAATAGTCTATGTTATAGTCGGTGTGAACCTTAAGCTTCTCAGCATGAAACCGCACGGGTATTCCACAATCCGAGGCTGAAGTGTGGTGCATCATTATTTAGCTTAGGAGGTAGCTTATCTCTTAAGGTACTGTCTCTTCTATTTCCTCCCTTCAAGGGAATCAATTTTAGCCCCAGAGTTTGTGTTTGGCCCATTTAGTTGACGCCTTCCCTGTCGTTGGGGTATAGAAATTCCAGTAGAGAGCACATATTTGTTTTGCTTGTTTAGACTAGGTTGTGGGACTGTCTTTCTAAGCCCTGTGCGAAGTGATTCAGCAAATCAAAGGCCACCATCGTACCATGGCTGCCGGAACAGAATTCTTGCTTAATATTCTTGGTTACTGGAAGGGCCTCTCCGTCGTACAGCTGCATTAATTTTATGTCCCTTGGCATTTATGGCAAGGAATTTCAACAATTACCGTCTGACGACCAACTTGGTTGATTTTTAAAGCATCCTTGTTATTGCCCTCATGAGCCAGGTCAATGACCCATTTCTGCCGACTTTGAGAGTATAGTTATTTGAGTCAATTATGACATCAAGTTGTGCTTCCATCTGATTCATATTGGATACACCCTTAATGGTAATTGGTGGCGGTTTTCGCAATCTGGGTGCTTTCTTCTCACTTTCAGCATTAAGGTCATTCTATCTCAGCAGCCAACATCTCTGCATGAGAGACTTTGGCATCAGTTGGATCTTCATTCTCTTTTTCACTTACGAATAAAGAAAATCGGTTTGTGGAAGTTGCTACTTTTTCTTGGGTGGGAGTAGCCGTTGATGTCTGAGTATTACTGAATTTCCCTTTTTTGTTGCTTACCTTGTCCAAAATGATATACGGTTTACGCTTTTTAAAGGGGGTCTGCCAGGTAGGTGACGTCATAATGCAACTTTCTTTATTGGGAGCATTATAAGCTGCATCACTTACAACCATACTTTCGGAGCCTGACATAATTGGCGTGGAACACACACTACCTGTAAGTGCTGTTATAAGCGAACAGTTGGACTGAGGGGGAGGATGTAATGTTCTGCATTGTAACATTTAACTTTTACTTTACTTTAGTAAAATTTAGTAATTGCTTAGTCTTTTATCATTGCCTGTGACAACAAATGAAAACACAAGGCAGAAACAAAAACTAAAATAGATAAGCGCACCTGCGGTAAGTAACCAAGCGCCATACAAATTGTTTATCGTGTGCGACTGCACATCCGCTTCAGTCTTGCCCAAAGAGCAAGCACAAGAAAAGCAAAAACAACGACTTATACTGTTATTGTCTTTCTTGTTTCACTAGAACCGACACCGCCGTTAGTCGAGGTCTAAAAATAGATTTCTTAGTTTCTTAGTACAAGATGATTGGCTAATTGTATTCTTTGTGCTTAACTAATCATTTAATTCTTAATAGCTCGAAATGTAAGTTCATGATTTATCATCAGAGTAAACCATATTCGTTTACTTGTACAATTGATAACGTCCAACTTGAATGTGTCTCCTCTTTTAATGATTTTGGTGTTCTTTTTTATCCTATGGTTCGTTTTAACCAACACATCACTGCCGTCGTTAATAAAACGAATGTTGTTTTTGGTTTCATTAAACGTTAGTATTAAGAATTCAATGACCTTTACCATTAAAAGATTCTTTATATGTCGCTCGTGCGTCCACTCCTTGAGTATTGCTCTTGCATTTGGTCACCGCAATATAAAAAGCACCAAGATTGAATTGAGTCTGTTCAAAAGCAATTCCTTTTCTTGGCTCTTTGTGGTCTAAACTGAAATCCGAATTCTTGCTTGTCACCTTACTCTAATAGGCACTTTCTCATTAGTCTTTCATCTTTGGTGCATCGTAGGATAGCTCTTGGAAAAAGTACTCTTCATAAACTTTAAGTTAGGGCTATTGATTCTCCCGTTCACTTAAATCAGCTTAATTTTTGCATACCCAGTCGTTCTACTAGAAACTGTGTCCCTTTAGGCTTGAATAGATGCACAACCAATTATCCCCTACATGATCCTTTCCGGGTTTTATGTACCTTATACAACAAATTCTATCACGTACTCTCGCCTGAGATTTCACCCACACCGCTTAACTTCATCATACTTTGCTGCCTCCGGGATTCGGAACACACTACAGGCAAGATGATCTGGACGTCGCATATTGGTTCACCTATCCTGACTGTTTCTTCACCGGTTTTATTGATGTCTCTGACCACAGTTAGCTGTGAGTAAGGGCATAGCTTTAAAAAATTCCCCCACCCGGTCAGAGATATTTTGTTTCTATTATGTATAGCTTTTGGATTATTTTCAATTTCAATTTTTTTGTCCTTTATAAAGGTTTTTTTCTCTTTGTTAATTACATAATTTAATTTTTAAGTTTTGTTTTTGTTTTTTTTTTTTTTTAATTACACATAATTACTATTATTATTTTCGTTAGAAGTGAGTGTTTCTCGTTCTATTTTCTTCGTACATTCGCTTTGTTTTTGCTGTTCAATGCAAGTTATTGTTATAAACATTTTTATACACACAAACTGCATGTTGTTGTTGTGGAAATGTAATCTCTATTTTGTGACTTTTCCGTTGGTTATTTTTTGGAGATACGGCAATAGAAATACACATTCTGTGAAAATGTGAAGTCTTTACCTAGTGCGGTTCATGAGATACAGCTTAAAAAAAGCGTCACGATTTGTATTTGTTCATTCAAATCTTTAGTATAAATTTTTGCCCAACACCGCTAAAGAAGTTTCACTTCAATAAAAAGTGGCGAAACTTTTTAAACAAACCTCTTATATTACTAGAAAATTAATTTGATACATTTTTGTCAAACATTTTAATATCACATGAGTGGCGTATAGCCAATTTACTTTAGTTGCATTAAATGTACTAACAACCTTTTGATTATTCTATGTGTGTGTGCTAAGTGGATCTGGTTGCAAGACCACAAGGAAAATGACGTTTAAGTCTCCTTGAGAACTCTTGGTGAATAAGCCCCGCTGCAAGACGGTTTGGGTGTGTACGTTTATTTCGTCCGTAATTTTATTTTAATGTTGTTTGTTTTGTTTGTGATTTTGTTTTTGTTTGTTTTGTTTGTGATTTTGTTTTTGTTTGTTTTATTTGTGATTTTGTTTTTGTTTTCTTAGCATTCCAAATAGAAAAGGAACAAAGAAGTTTTATTTCTTTTATTGAAGTATATCAGACTCGCTGCCTTTAAAAAGAACTAAAAAGATAACAACGCATCAACTAATAACAAGAACGGTTTGAAGAACGGTTTGATGTGTGTATTGCGTACATTTTCTCTATAGTACATACATTATAAATGTGATTAAAAAACGTTTGTAATTAAATCACGACTGTGGTTGTGACTTCGACTATGTAGTTAGTTCTAGACTGTGGTTGTAAGCGCATAGTTATCCCTTTCAGTTTTTGTTTTGATTAAACATACAAATGAAAATTTGCGCGCAAGGTGCGCTATTCTTAAACGTAAATTTGTGAAAATGCATGATTTACAACAATTTACAATGAATGAAAATGGTTCCTACATATTTCTTTTTGGTTCCTGATATGTATTATATTAAAATCTTAACTAGAAAATTTCAATTTGAAATTAAGTGATGATGAACATCACCATTACCATCAGTCATATCATATCATAGGGTTTGTGAAATAAGTATGTGTGCATGTCATGTACGAAGCATGACAAAATATCTAATCGATTTCGATATTTCAAATTGCTTGTTATTAGGGATGCGCCGAGTAACACTTTTGCCGAGTAACGAATACCGAGTTTTACTCGGCTCAATTTATTTTCAACCGAGTAACTCGGTTCTATCAAATTCCCATTTCGCGCGCGTAAGCAAGTACAAACAGGTTACAGCAGTTGTGAGCGATAACCGAGGTGTAATCGGTGTCGATCACGTAATAGAAAGCAACCCTGTATGTCAAGGCACACCATCATTAGGATAATTGATTTTATTAATTGAGATTGGCAAAGATTTCCTAAATTAGTAATAAATACTTTTTGATTAACACTGTTGTTTTAATTATATCTACCTAAATATATTGCTTTTCTTAAACAAAGTATACTCGGCATTCAAACCGAGTTATTCGGCCGAATACGAGTATCAAAAAACCCGCCGAGTACCGAGTATCAACCGAGTACTCGGCCCATCTCTACTTGTTATTCTCTCAACGCCATCTTTCACCATCATCATTCTCTCATTGACCATGCTGTCTCAGTTACGCCTTCACGAAGTAAGTACGTGTGAAATAGCCAAATATTGGAAAGTACTCACTTTTATGAAATATTTGGACAGAGCAGACGTGAGCTCGTGAGCGGATGGCATGCGAAATATTTGCAGAGTGCCGACCGCGACCGTCACCGACATTGTTGTCCGCACATCTGCTCACTTCGAAAAATAACAAGAAATGAACGATCATCATACTTCAATGAAGCTCGCAATTTAACCAGCTGGTTTTTGTTTTATAATACATAGAAATGAAAAGTTATGGGTACTTGCAAAAAAAAAAAAAATAATAATAAAATAAAAATTGTTTTGAAATGGATCCTTCATAGAAAGTAAGATTACCACTCTGCATTGTGCACCACGTAAATACAAATATATCGTTGGTATTAGAGCAGGAAGAGGAGAATTAGCTACAAATACTTAATCAATATCCGCTTTCATGTTCCGCGCAGCATTTGGGCTGTTGGCAGTATTTATTTTCTTGTAAAATATGGATTTACATAATGAATACCACGTGCATGTAATCGTAGAAACGAGATGAACGAATTTTGCAGCAAGGACATTAAAGAAAGCGCTGCCGAATTTAAGGAGACCTTCTGATTGGACGAAGCCATGTTCAATATGAGCAGATGCAAGGCACAGGGAGGACACCAAGAAATTACAGAAGGACTATTCCAATGAATGAAAGAGTTGCAATTGCTTTGTCCACTCTGGGATCGTCGGAACATTACCGAACAGTGGGTGCACTGATCGGTGTGTCGCATCATTGGTTTGCCTGATTCTCCACAAATTCTGCATAGAGGTAGTCAAGAAACTTTCACCAGAATACCTGTCATCAAACTTTATTACATAAGAAAAGTTCGCAGAATATGTGAGAAGATTTGATGTTCTTGAATTCCCCCAATATTCCGAAGAAATTAATATGTCAAAATTTTTTAGATAGCAGTAAACATCTACTTGATTGCTACAATTTTAATAACTCTATTTTGTTCTTTCCATCTATTGACTATTGGTATGCTTTCAAAAGTGACTCAGCATTTCAGTTCTCAAAAACGCTAATGAAATCATACCCATTTGCACCAAATGAAACGAAAGAACAAAAAAGACACACTCACCTACAAAATCGCGGCGAGTAGTTGAGAATGCATTTGGTACAGTGTACAGTATACGATATATAAAGTAACTCCATACAAAAAAAAAATAAATATATTATATATATACTATGCCGTATATATAATCGACGATTGAGTAGGGCAAGCCTCGTATACTGCGGCCTGCCAACTTAGTGAATTTTTAAAGAATGGACAGGTCTGCCAAATCAAGGGTATTTTCAAGGGTTTCTTCACATGTGTGAATATGAGTTGCCATCTTCCAATTTACTTGTATCTTCTAAATAATGGTAAATAACGTGACTGGAGATATTTATTTTCTTATATTACATCTTACCATCGTTGTCAGCAAATAATGCCAAGTATAAAAAGTTATTTATAGCATATTCTGTACTTATTTCAATTAATTTCTTTTTTCGTTTGTTCTTGGCATTTTAAATTGTTTGTTTACATTTGCAAACACGAGCGCAGGCGATTCACACTGATACACAGAAAAATCATAGCGGTGCGTTTACACAATTGTGTCTCAAATACACATTGAGTATATTGTAACGATATAGTGGAGACCTTAATAATTTTGTATATGATTCAACGAAATTTGGTAAAAATTAAAAAAACATTATGCAAAATACACTGCAACGAAAGTAGAAAGACGAAATCAATGTTGTCGGCGATTGCGATTTAAGTAAAGTTTGTACCTCTGCCAATTTTATCAACCGGTCCACAACACTTTGACCACTACCACTACCGTGCCGACGTTTTCGAGACCGTGGCTCGGGTACCGATTCTTGAGGAGAAGGAGAGTCTCCGCTTCCTTTCGTTTCGTATATAGCTTCGAAAATATGTTTTTTTTTTTTTTTTGTTCCCGATTGGATATGTACTATTGTTTTCCTACATCTTATATCTTAAATATAAAAGAAAACACTAAGTACACTTTTAACAATAAGAGGGGAAAGGCAGTGGACAATATCGAACATTTTCGAATTGTCTCTTGAATAATGATACTGGGTGTCTTAGGCCTCATTTTTTAGAGCTACTTGCGGCAGGCCAACCGCAAGATGCCTCTCAGCGCCACCCGTAACCTAAGTTAGGTCAGATCGACTGGTCTGCTTCGTTTTAAGCGTCTACGTCTAGACAATTCGTGAGATGGAAGGTCTGTTATTTCTAGATTGGTGTGTCGCTCTAATGTTTTGTGGTACCTCCTGCTAGCTTTAATGATTTCTTCCTGAATCATAGTTACGCCGAGGTCTTTGTGAATTTCATAGTTAGATATAAACCAGTTCGCATTAACTATTGATCGAAGTATTTTTGATTGTTGACGCTGAATAATGTTAATGTTAGTTTTCTTGGCTGTACCCCATAATTGCATGCCGTACGTCCATATAGGCTTAATTACACTATTGTATATAACCAATTTCCCATTGGTTGTTAACTTAGATCTACTGTTAAGAAGCGGGTATAGCTGCTTAAATTTTAATATGAGCTGATCTCTCTTTTTTTGGATATGATGTTTCCACGTCAGTTTACTGTCAATATGCATGCCCAGGTACTTTGCCACATTACTTAATGGAATGTCAGTACCTTTTATTTTTAATTGTCTTGGCTGATAAGCTGTCCGTGTTGTGTATATCACTTGCATCGTTTTTAGTTCATTAACTTTTATTTTCCATTTATCAAACCAATTGCAAGCTTTGTCAAGAATATTCTGCAGTTTAGTTGTTGCTACAACTAAATTTTTATGGGAGTACATTAGTACTGTATCGTCAGCGAAGGTAGCCACCATTGCCGAGCTATCTCCTGGAGTTGGGATGTCTGATGTATATAAAGTATACAACATAGGACCAAGCACGCTTCCTTGAGGGACTCCTGCTCTTATCTGTCTTAGCGTAGAAGATTCATCCTTACATTTAACGTAGAAATAGCGAGAGTCAAGGTAGCTTTTAATGATTTCAAATAGATCAGTTGGAAATACGGTCCTAATTTTACTCAGTAGGCCGTCGTGCCAGACTTTGTCGAAGGCCTTTTCTATGTCCAGAAAAACACCAACACAGAACTTTTTTTCATCAAGGTCCTTTAAAATTTTGTGGGTTACTCTGTGGACTTGCTGAATTGTGGAGTGACTTTGTCTAAACCCGAATTGGTGGTCAGGTATGATTCTGTTCACGTCTAGTATTGGTTGTATTCGGTCAAGTAGGAGACGTTCAAATACTTTAGAAAGTAAGGGCAATAGGCTGATTGGCCTGTACGAGGACGCCTTGGTTGGATCTTTGCCCAGTTTGGGTATGGCTATTATTTCAGCAACCTTCCATAAAGATGGGTAGTGCTTTAGTCTTAATATCGCATTGAACAAATTCCTAATAAATACGATTGCCTTCGCAGGGAGCTCTTTGAGTAACTTTCCAGTTATTTGGTCATAACCTGGCGTTTTTCTCTGACTAGTGCGCTTTTCAATACAGTGCCTAACTTCATTGCTTGAAATCATTTTTGTACAGTATTGTGGAGATGGAGTCCTGTTGTACAAATTGGTGTTACTATTAGATTGATTGGTAGTAAAAGCCCTTTCATAATAGTCAGCCAGTAGTGAAGCTTTGTCATAATTGGTTCTAGCCCAAGTACCATCCGATTTCAAAAGTGGCGGCTGGTGGAAGGTGCGATTTGTGAAGTGCTTAGCAGCCTTCCATAATGAGTAGTTAGTGTCAGATGTCGGCGATAATGTTTTTGTATAATTTACAAATTGTTCATTTTTAAAATTCCTTAGACTGATTTTCAAATCTTTGATTCCTTTGTTAAGTTTAGCTTTGTCATTTGGATCTCTCGTCCTTTGCCAGATCTTACGCAGTTTGTTTTTGTTCGCGACTTGATTTTTTATTGAGCGGGGGAAAATATAGTTGTCCTCTTTTGGATTAAGATCAGGCGTTGCTCTATTAGCTGCTTCGTTTATAATGTCATTCAAGTATATCACTGACTTTTCAATATCGTCAGGTTCTTTAAGAGGTACATTTATTGTGAGGCTATTGTCAATAAATTCTCTGTACGCCTCCCAGTCAGTTCTGAAATTATACATTTTGCACGCGGGTTGATCTTTTTTTATTGCGCAACTATATTCAACTTGTATTGGTGAATGATCGGAAGAAAGTTCAAGTCGGGAATCAATTTTGAAATGTGTTATATTCATGTTTTTTAATACACAGAAGTCTATTAAATCCGGTATTTTAGTCCGATCTGTTGGCCAATATGTGGGTTCACCTGTACTCAAGTGCATCCCCCCAATCGTTTGAATTGCACTTAGCAAGTTTTTCCCTTTGGTGTTTGTCAGCCTTGAACCCCAGTTTACATGTTTCGCGTTGTAATCACCTGCTACGAAGAACCTTGGACCAAGCTCTTTAAAGTAGTCCTTAAATTGAGCTGTTGAGATTGAGTGTCTAGGTGGGCAATAAATCGCTGCTATTGTGAAAGGTCCATATTTGTCTTCTAATAGCAATTTGGTCGACTGAATGTGAGCGTGTTGATAATTTTCTAGTTCAACGTGTCTAGTATTGTTTTTAACAATGATAGCAGTGCCACCATGTCCTGAACCATCCGGGTGATTTGTTTTATATATTTTATACCCGGGAATGCTCAAGTAGTGATTACTTGTGCAATGGGTTTCAGAGATTAGAGCTACGTCAATCATATTGTCATTTAGAAATAGTTGGAGTTCAAGGATATGTTTGTGCAAACCATTGGCATTCCACGCAATAATTCTTAATTTATTGTCCATTTTGTTTGTCAAGTTTGGTTATCAGGATGGTGATTATATTCATCATGTTAGTCACCTGTTGAATCAATTGCTTCATCATGATTTTAAGTTCAGCTGAATCGTCATTTGGCATAATATTATTGTTGTTTTGATGGGAGGAATTACTTTCTATGGTCGGATTCTCAGTTGAGATGACTTTAGATTTTTGGGTTGGTCGGTTGATTGGCTGGGGTTGGGGAGTCGCAGCTGTAATTTGCGCGTAGCTTATACCATTCTCCACTTTACGGGACGTTATGGGCATTTGCTGAACTTTTGTGAGATCCGTCAATATTTTGGGTCGAAGGGCAGGAAACCGTTGGATTTTAAGGGTTTTGTATATTTCACAACCCTTGTAGTTGGCTGTATGAGCTCCACCACATAGAGCACATTTTATTTTAGTAGTTGACTCCATACAACAGTCGATTGTTTTGTGCTTACCAGCACATTTGACGCATACTGGATCCCTGGTACAATAGTTTCGGGTGTGCCCGTATTTTTGGCAGTTGCTGCATTGCACTATCATTCTCTTGTTGTGGGGGGCCTCAAATTTAATCTTGGTATGTAGTAATGTCGTAATATTATAAATATTTTTATTAGTTGAACTACTTTTAAGTTCAATTGAGAACAAAGGGAGTGGTTTATTGGTTGTTCTTTGTAGGATATTATGTATATTTATAACTTCATGACCTAATATCTTCAGTTCGCGTTTTATGTCGTCGGTGTCTGTTGATTGATGAAGGTGTCTCAACATAACTTTAAAACCTCGTTCATCTTTGGGCTTGAAAGTGTAATATTTCGTTTCTTTGGTTTTTAGTAATTCAATGATTTTTTTATAATGTAGGGGCTCTGCCGGTTGGATACGTACTTCATCATTGGGCAATGTTTTAAGTACGTAGTTATGATCTACAATTTCGTACAGAGCATTATTAAGAATGGAGATTTCTTCTACCCCCTGCACATAAATAGGTGGTGGCTTATTAGCTTTTGGAGGTCGCTTGGAATCATTGTCCATAGTATTCTTCGCTTCTTCTAAATTGTCGTCGTCGACATCTAAGATGCCAAAATAATTGGAAGATGGCTTGCCAAGCCAGTAGTTAAGTGTGGTCTGCTTTTTTTTTTGTTTAGGTTTATTAGAAGATATGGTAGGTGACGCTTTGGTTGTTTTGGGCTTTTTGTTAATGTTTGGGGATTGATCAGTCGGTATGGTTGGTGATTGCGTTTTTCTATTTCTTTTATTTGAAGCTAACTGTTCAGATCCAGTTTTATTATTTGAGTTTTGTACTTTTGTGATAATTGTTGGTGTAGGCAAAGAAGCGATCGAATCGTTGTTGTTGTTGTGGATATGAGTTTTGGGATTAGTTGTTGTTGCGGTAACTGCATACGATGACGCGATCGAAGCAGTTGTTGAGAAAACTGTTGTTGTTGATGCAACCAATGAAGCTGTAGATGTACAAGCAGTGCTTTGTGTTATAGTTGTTGTAGTTGCTGATACAGTTGCAGCTTGGGTAGAATACAGGGGCGGTTGTGGGGTAGAGTACAGGGGCGGTTGTGGGGAAGGGCATTGGGTGCTCCATGGTAAGGAGCACCTGGTGTTCGCGCTGTCTGAGCAAAGAACTGGAGAACAAGAACTTGCCCTGCGCTCAGGCGACTTGGTGGTTAAAAATGAAGATTCATTTTTGTTTTTAGGACAGGAAGAGACAAACGAGAAATATGCATTTCTCGTCGTCTTTGTTTTTGAACTGTTTTTTTGATGAGCAAAGCTCATCTTAACGATTTTGTTATCGGTTTCTATTGATTTCTTTGTATGTTTTAATTTTTACTTTACTAATGCAATGATTTGCATAGAAAAGGGAACTAAAAATTAAAACAACAAAAAATTGAGCAAAGCTCATCTTAACGATTTTGTTATCGGTTTCTATTGATTTCTTTGTATGTTTTAATTTTTACTTTACTAATGCAATGATTTGCATAGAAAAGGGAACTAAAAATTAAAACAACAAAAAAATTGCAATCAATAGAAATTGTTTTTTTTTTTTTTTTTTTTTCGATGCTTAGCTTAGGAGCGGAAGAAAGAAACACGTCTTCACTGTTCGAATGCCAGCAATGGAATGACGAAAATATGTGAAAATTACTACTTATATGTTATGGATGTGTATGAAAATAATCTAAATGTTTAGCTGTGCTTTGTACCAAGTTGATGGCTTATACCCGCCGTTTTTACTACTGTGTGAAAAGGCTATTAAACTCGTGTCTAATTTGAAAACAGCAACCTCTAAATTTTGTAGTTTTCCCTGCGATTGTTATAGTATTATATTCTTTCTACACGGGAGCTGCATCAGGAACATAGGGCGAGAGTGTATTTTACACAGGTCTTTCTGCATCGTGAACAGCTGTTTTTTATTTTGGTTATATACGCAAATAAAATGTTGGGCGCACGTTGGGCTAACTTCAAAGACAATTTTCTGGAAAATACCTTAAAATAATTTGCTGTGTAAGCAAATAGTTCTGGCAATTCCTTTTTTCATTTGTGCTACGTATTTTCTTCAAATTTCAACAAAAAAAAAAAATTTAAAATTTGCTAAAATCAGCACGACAAAGAAACCGGGATACAGAGGTGCATGATCGGAAATTAGCAAAGTCGGAAATGAAAAAAAAAAAGGAAATTCAGTCAAAAATCAACTTATAGTAGAATTACACCGCTTTAAATATGATGTTTTTAAGCAGGTGTTTGCATTGTTGTTTTATACTCTTCTTATACTATAAGTTTGTCATAAAGATTGTCAGAGGCAGAAGGAGACATCAGAGACCACAGAATATATATTCTTGATCAGTTCAACGCGACGAGTTAGTTAAGCCATGCAAACAATTCCCGCCGTTTTTGTGCTAGATAGCTGAAATTTTGCTTGAACCTCTTTTCTTCTTTTCTTTTTGCTGGACGCAGTATATTTGAACTAGAACTAGCCGAATTGGACCACCCTAGTAGTAGTAGTAGGATTTTGGTTATACATACATTAACGTTGCTCATAATTATGAGAAGTGAACAAGTGAAAGTTGTTAAAAATGGATAATGAACGATATTTGTTTATGTCTGCAACATTCTTGAGTCGTATAGATACAAATATATTGACTATATGCGAGGCGGAAGAGGAGATTGCAAAGGAATTGACAGATTTCATGAAGTGACGCGATTGTGAGCCGCGAAACATATATCGTAGGCTGCTGTAAATTATTGTTTTCATTTTGAGAAAGGCTTTATGGTATTGAAAATGTGTTTGTGAAATTGTAGGATCGACATAGAACACTTTGCAGCAGGAACATTAGACTGTTCAGCATTATGAAAAGAGAGCTGCCGAATGGAAAGAAGCACATTCAATATGCTGATGGAATGGGTGCAAGGTATATAGAAGAAAACCTCAAATTTAAGAGGACTATTCCATTGGAAGGAAGGGTTGCTTGTATACTCTGGGCTCGTCTGCAGAATACCGAGTAGTGGGTAAACTGTTCGGTGCGTCGAAAACATCAGATTTCTGTATTTTATTGTACATGAATTCTTGCTGGAAGTAATGAAGAAAGATAATATCGAAGATTGTGTAAAAGGATTTGATGTTCTTGGATTTCCTCATTATTATGGAGCAATTGGTATGTAAAACAAGTAAAAAGTTTAACTTCGACTATACCGAAGTTGATATACTCTTCACGCACCCCCTAGAAAAAGTTTTTGCCTACGCTCCGTGATTGAGCATTCAGAAATATTAAATTATTCATTTGACTTATGTTTATGGTATAATCAGTACACATAGAGCATTTCAACACTGAGACCGAAATATTTGTATGGAAGCTTTACGATACAGTAATCCTAGCGTCTTGAAATCTACACGTTTGTTGAATATCGGTCATTCAGTTATACTGTTCAAATTTCAGTTCGTTAACGCAAACAACAAAAAAGTTTTTCTAATAACAATATAGATTTGAATTTGGGTTTGTATGGGAGCTATACGATCTAGTAACCATAGTGTCTTAAAATTGACGCCTTTTGTGGACATTGATTTGAAACTTATAGTATTTAAATTTCAGTTCGATAGAACACAAATCAAAAAAGTTTTACGAAATCGTAAATTACAGTTTTACTTAGAAATACCGGGATGAAAAAATAAAAATTATTTAAAACAAATACGGTCATACGCAAAAACAATTTTTGGGGAGGGTAAGTTTTAAGTGATCAAATATTCTTTTCTCTGTTTCTCTTACATCATTAATCTTTCACTCTGAAGAGTGGCATAAGCAGTTTAACTTAAAAAATTTCGCAATATCTATTCACATTTCGGGGGGTTTGATAAAATTCAGGCTCTTATTGGAAAACCTTTTTTGAGTTTTGGACTATTAAACTGAAATTTAGACACTATAATTTTTTGATACTGACGTTTACCATACAAAAAAAAAAAAACCTAAAAAATACTTAACGCGGGCAATTCAAATGACAAATTTCGGGTACTTTATTGTCTTAAGGTATATGTTGGAATCAGCCGACTCGCACCACTAAGGTGGTACCTCCCATTCAAGCCCCCCAGTAAAATGCTGGTTCTTATTGGAAAAAATTTTTTTTTTTTTTATTGAAGTAAAATTTAAAAGCTATAAGCTTTTCATTAATGTCCATAAAACTCATAAATTTTCAAACCCTAGAAGTTACTGAATCGTATAGCTCCCATACAAACCCAAACCCAAATTTAGTTTTTTATAAGAAAAACTTTTTTTTGTTTTTTGTGTTATCTGTCTGAATTTTGAGTAGTATAAATGTCTGACACCGGATCGTAAAGCACCTATACAAATATGTATTTTGGTCTCAGTGTTGAAATGCTCTATGTGTACTGTGAATACCCTAAACATTAGTCAAATCAATATTTCGGAATGCTCTGTCACAGAGTGTCGGCAAAAAGTTTTCTAGGGGATGCGTGAAGAGTATATCAACTTCGGCATAGGCGAAGTTTAACTTATTTTTACTTTTTTTTATATGTTCTACCGTTTTTCCATAGTCCCTATTCCTAATTATTCTAAATACAGCATTTTGTACTGATCGTTTCCATTCTTTTTTAACACCAGCCACCCGCCCCAGCTTAGCTCAGTAGCAGAGCATATACCTATGTCATAGTGTCGCATCAGCTTGTGCCGTTTTTTTTGGAGTATAAGATTACTATTTTTAATCTATTTATTTAAGAATTCAAAAATTCAGTTGGATAATGTACTGCCTCCTCCCTATCCACGAATGCGTCAACGGAGTAATAGATTCGATAAGATGCTTCAAATTTTGTAGCAAATCATTTATTTTATTAGCTTTCTCATTGGTAGGTAATAGTATAACCCTTTCATTAAACAATTTAGTGTCTATGTGGTTATATTACTAATATACCTGTTTGACTAGATGACATTTCATAACTAACAACAAATGTTTTGATAGGAATAAACAAATTAAAAATTGTATGTCATATGTAAGCTGAAAATATTGCCTTGGGCATGATTCGAACCCGCGTTGAGTGCACTACGAGACACCTGCTTTATGCACTAACTAAAGAGACGGATCATGTTAATTTATGTGCAAAGGATCATTTATTAAATACTTTCTTATCATTTTCTACAAATGTGCAATGGCAAAAGTCACCGTACAGATAATATAAATCATAAAATATGTATGATAAAATCTGGTATATAAATTTTGTTAATAATTGTAGAATGTATTTTGTATATACAATAAATGAAATGAAATGAAAAGAAACATTTATTTAGTATTAAAAAAATTATCAAATTTAAGGCACCTAGACACGGTACTACATTGCTTGTCCAACATTTATTTATACATTTTGAATAAATTATGCCATATTTTGCACCAAAATTGAGGTTGACAATTTCGCCTTGAAATTCATCATTCCCTATTTTAAGTAAGGTCGTCAGAAAATATATTATTATCTTCGGTGGACGATAAAACTCTCATATTGGTTTTAAGTTCAAATTTTTTTTATATGTAACCAAAGATGCAACCTTTTGATAGACGCATTAATTTCGGTTATTCTGATCACCCTCAACAGAGAATTAGTGAGACATAGACACTTCGTCCCAAATAATCAATCTGCTATCTTGAATTAATTTGCTGACGTTACTTTGTTTTGAAATATTGCACACGCTGGAGACGTCGATACTACAACTTTTCAGTGGAAGTTTGAATGTGGACTGGGCGGTTCGTCCATCTTCCAAAAGAGTGGCTGCTATGTCGGATGATGCCACAGCAAGGACAGTTTTCTATCAGATCTTACTTTCGCTAATAGTAAATTAATTATAATTGTTTTTCCCGTGCTTCCAGAAGGATCTAAAAAAAATTTTTTTTAGTGCGGCTCTATATTTATTGTTGCATATATATTTGAATTTGATGGTAAGGAATCCAAAATCTTTTATAGATTTGCCTGATAAAAATTCCACCTCTTTATTTAATTTAAATAAAGCTGCACCGAAGATACTTTAGTCGTAATCTAAATCATCCGGTGACAATACTTGGCGTCTGCGAAGGAGTATATCTTCGGCCATATTTTCGAGATGGTTCCGCCAAAAAAGTCGGTGATTTGACAGAACGATGTCATGATGCGAAATAAGTATCTAAGTGATTTTGCTCAACAGGATATGGCAGCTTCAGAGAACGTACTTTCCCAATGATTATCATCCTCTAGCAGACACATTGATTTGCAAGCTTCTTGGAATGTTTCATAAGTTATACCATTACAACAGTACGAAGGCTTGTAAAAGGAATATGCCCTTTTACTACGTGGAGTAGCATCCTCAAGCGAAAGCACTCACTACTATTAGGATGAATTATGTAAACTCTGCCAAGACCATCTGATTTACTTACATCAGTACAACCTTCAACTGTCATTCCTTGTTTCCGTCATTGGAATTTTTTAGTAACTTGATTCCACGCGTAATAGCCTGAGACTTTACCTTGCATCAGAGTTTTGGCAAATTCATCTTCACATAATTTTAAAAATGCAGTCACGTGGACTATTAGAAACATCATTTATGTTGTTTTCAGCAAAATACACCCGTTGTCCATTTTCTAAATGAACAGCAAGTTATAGCTGGTGCTCGTCATCACCAGTTGATGTTTGACTCTGAAATCGTTTTGGAAATTTTTTCAAACATTCCCCTCATTTATGCATGGCGAGTTAGGATTTAAAGCTCCTTATGGTCCACGAAATATGTGCCTTACCACAGTAAGCCATATTGTCATGCAATTTGGTCTGGTCTGACTTTATTTGTAAGCCACAGAAGTAAATGTATATGTGGTAATCCACGTTTTGCCATTCTACCGTATATATTTGGCAGCCTGTATGACGAAATATGTTCACCTAATTTATCAAAAAAGAAAAAAAAATCCTTTGAACTTTTAAATGAAAGACTAGATTTACAATGTCATACCGATCTTGAGGTTGTGTTAGGATGGATGTTATCTTTTAATTCTGGACAATTTGGATTACACGCCCTTGTATAAAAATGTCTGGTTTTCCATAATAACGTATGTCTTGTACTTTTCGTGTAGATACCGCGGTGACCAGTAAATGATGATATCAGTATCATTTGCCCAATATTATTATTATGTTCTTTTGAATGCAAATCGTCCTGCAAATGAATATAATTTTAAACGCGTAATTTTGTTTAATTGTTACGTATAAAGTCCAAAAGTTGCAATTCAACTCTATCATATTGATCTACCACATATTGATTAAGTAGCATACCGTATCTCAGTAACACGTTACAAAAATTAAACTTGAAACTTCCTTTTGTACTTGATCTCCAGAAACTATATTAACTTGTGGAATATCAATTGAATATCCATCCTCGCCTCGACAAAACATTAAAGAATATTGTAGGTTGGCATATGAGTGATTTAGTTCCCTTATGTGGAATTATTGTCCAGCAGTCTCAACTGTTTCTTCGCTTGTAGAAGGGACATTATATCGTCTAAGGTGCTCACCAGCAGGTACCTTGTTAGCGTGAATCATTGTCCGGTTAAACCTTTAAGTATACGATCAAACAACGATCAACAAGCGATGGAAATTCTGGACCAGACATGCATCAGAGTAAACGGGCGATTTAAAACTGGACTTCTATGGCGCAGTAATCAGAATGTGCTACCAGAAAGTTACACAAATGCACTTAAGCGACTCAACTGCCTAAAGAACAATATTAAACAGGAACCGGAATCAAATCGACGAACAAGTAATTAACTTGTTAAAAAAGGAATACGCCGTCCAATTGTCACATGCCGAGGTAGCCAATCAGAAAGCGCGCACATGGTATTTACCAATATTCATAGCGCTAAATCCCAACAAACCTAGTAAAATTAGACTCGTCTGGGATGCAGCATCAAAATCTAAAAGTGCATCTCTGAACGATTTCCTTCTTACCCGTCCAACCTCTTAGCGCCACTAATCGACTTACTGCTTGCATTTAGAGTTGGACAAGTGGCAGTCTACGGCGACATAGCGGAGATGTTCCACAGAATAAGTATTCGAGCAGATGATGAGCATGCACGCGCAACGTTTCCTATGGTACGACAAATGCAGCAATGAAACAAAAGCATATGTCATGCGCGCGATGACCTTTGACATAAATTGTGCACCATGCATCGCACACTACGTACGAAACAAGAATGTCGAGCTATATCGCCAAGAGTATCCCAAAGCATATGAAGCAATTCCCAGAGCTCACTACATCGAGAGGCTTTCGAAATTGCAAACGAGGTTTGGAAGGTACATCGAGCAGGTAAAGAAGGTCCTGGGAATGTTTTGTGAACCTCATATGGATGTCTTTAAGTATAATTTTAGGTTCGCAAGACTACGGAGAAACGTGTTGGCTGAGAATCTAATCCCAACCAAAAGAGAAATTCTCCAAGCACTTATGTCGTCTTTTTCGTAGAGTAGAGCTAACTGACTTTGGTAAAGCCATCAATTACTGCTTATACTAATTGTGGGTCAATTTCAAAATTCCTAAGAAGTCGATATGCGAGTGAAGTTCACCTTCTCGTATCCCTTGCTTGCAGTTCGTCAATATACATCTAAAGCTGCAGCTTATTTAATTCTATAACCCCTCATCCAATCTTGGTATGTAAAACTGCTTGCCGATAACCTGCTTAGTATTCTTCACTGAGATATGACATAGTTTAGCTTGGTTAAAATATTGTCGTCTGTTATCATCAAAACAGGACAACGGCTTAATGCGTCTGCATGTCGTATGCGAGTATCAGCGCTGTGCTCAACTTCGTAGTCATACTCTTGAAGAAGAAGAATCCAGCGTGCGACTCTGGTGCATAAGTTCTTTTTTCTCGCGTCTTTGCAAAAGCATTGCATCGGTGAATAATTTGAAGTGCAAACCCAGAATATAAACTCGAAATTTAGTTACTGCTTCGACGCCTGCCAATAACTCAAAACTTTCTGCATCTGATCTCTTCTTACTCATGTACTATACTGGATGTAACTGTTCATCATCGAGTGACTTTTATGTACCCCAAGAAGTCGATTTGAGTCATCAGAAAGCAGCATTTTTTGATATTTAGACTAAGACCGTAGGACTTCGTATTGTTTTAGCACTTCTTTGAAATTAGAGACGACTTCTTTTTCGTTCTTTGCCGTAATAATTGCAGTGCAATGCTTTTGCGAGTCAGGTTTCTGAAGATCGGATTTATGTGTCTTTGAAAAAGGCTCGGCGAGTTTGTCAGGCCAAACGGAACTCTACGAAATTGGTATTGGCCACTGCCTGTGGCAATTGATGTAATTGTACGACCTTTCTCTACGTTGTTGTGAATTCTTCAATCTTGCTGAACATATATGCATCTCGAAATCTGTCCAATTGGTCTTCTATTAACGGCAACGGAAAATGGTCTCTCGTCATAACTTTATTCATGCGTCTGTAGTCGATGCATGGTCTGTGAGAACCATATCGTTTTTATACTAATACAACCGGACTACTATACTCCGATTCTGAATGTACTATAATGTCATTTTTCATCCACTGCTCTACTTGGTCATCAATTAAAAAGCGTTCAGAGAAAGCAAACCTGCGAAGTCTAAAATAAATCGGTGTATCGTCTTTTAAAATTATTCGCATCTCGACATTTGTTGATTTTGTATTTTGTGGCTTATAGTTTTCGATGAGTTGACGTCCTTCTTGTTTGCATTCACGTTAGCGTCCGCTTTTGTTTCGTACTCATATTCAACATTTATTTTCATCAAAACAGCCACGTTGTCTTCATTGTTTTACGTCTTTTTGATCGTTATGCCTTCACGACTTATTTTTATTTCTGCTTGATTACAAAATTCTTCGCTGCTCACCTTCTATTTTATAATTGTGTTCAAATGAACGACTTGACTTTGGTTTTATCTCCGAATCCGATGAGTAATAAGTTGTACTGCGTTTGTCACAATGTTGTACTTACTGCCGGTATCAATCAGTGCAGTGTAAAGCTGATTGTTTATTGTCACTCTCTTGCACATAGACTTAAGCTTTAATGTTATTATACATGTATTTGTTGTACCACCTGCATTTTTTCTCTTTGCGATCGGGCACTCTTTTCCGATATGTCCATAAATTCACACCACAATTAAAGCATTTGGGTTCTTTTCCGACATTCCCTTTATTCTTTATTTCACGATTTCTGTTTTCAGTGTGCTTTACATGCTGAGATTTTTTGCGAATTTTTCCATAACTCGTCAACTTTTCTTTAAATTCTTTCATCTTTGCATCGTACAAAATACATTTATTCACACTCAAATCATATATATTATGTACCGCATGAGTGCACTGTTTTCAATATTTCCTCGCGAAGCTAATTCTTTTATTTTTACAAAATATTGTAGAATGTTCTCTTTTTTTTTTTTCATTCTTCTTTCGCGTATTAATGCTTAAGATGTGCACTGTTTATTTTTGTTGAAATTTCATCTAGCAGCGTTATATTTATTTTCCCAATATCATATGCTTCTTTCACTTGCGATGTACATGTATATCTTTGCACAATACCTTTGAGCGAGCAATTAGCAAAGATGAATTTTTGCAATTTATCCCAGCGCGTCAAAGTTGCTATTTCCTTATAGTCTTTCACCCATCTTTCTATTGGAAAATTGTCTTCACCACTAAAAGTTATAATTGAATCTTCAATGTCGTTATAATGTAACGTAAACCGTGGATACCACAGCTGTTGATTTTATACGCACTCTATCGTTATTTTTGTATATGATTTCGTTTTCGCGGCTTCAGTTTCAAATGTATTGTCATGTGCGTTAACTGCATCACTTACGCTACCTCTATGCATGTTAATACTTACGGTTGTTAAGCTTAACCCCATAATAAAAACATATTTACCTTTTAAAAATGAAAAAACAAATGTTGCTTAAAAGAAATTTATTTATCTCTGTTAAGTAACTCTAACCAAATGAAAAAAAAAGTTATAAAAACCACCAAATCAGCATGATTTTCCGGACATATTCAACAATTATCGTCCATATTTTATTTATAAATGATCTTCTTGTCCCTATTTATTATTCTCGTGTGGTCATGTACGTTGGTGACGTAAAATAAGATAGTAAACTACAATAAATGATTTAAACTATAATACAATAAGTAATTAATTAATAATGTTATTAATTGTACATTCACAATAAATAAATTATATATTGTACATAAATCTAAACTTAATAAGCTACAATAAATGTTTTTAAACTGCAAATGGGGGCTCAACCAGAATAAAAATAACGAAAAGGTCAATAATTAAATTTACTAAATCAATTAAAGAAAGAAAAAAAAAAAACAATTGAGTGGCATAATATGGCGTCATTCAACGGAAAAAAAGAAAAAAAAAAAAACACGTCACCGACAAAGTGGCATTGGTGAAGCGCAGAATTTTGGCACCGATCAACCATGAGCGAACGGCGATACGAAAAGATACAAGCCGATAGCAGCAGACAATTGTGAAGATCAGCAGAGCATCGTGGCGACAGTGTGGCGTTTGACATAACGCCGACGTAGATAACAAAACAAACGTTGGGTGCATGCTCTGTATGAAGCACAGATTGCTGCGAATACAAGGCGTCAGTTTAGCGACAGAAAAGCGGTTCAGTTGAGATGACAGCTGGAAGGCGACGACAAAAGCATCGGCTGATTTGTGCATTCTAAGAGCTGAAAGGCAACAAAACGTGAACTTCGTGAGTGACAGCGTTGGTAGCAGAGGCAACGAGGGAGCGTAAAGAATAACATGAGTTGGTTTGCTTGTAGTAGCAGTGTAAAGGCGACATCAAGGGCAAAGACTGGATTGTGCGTTGTAGAGACTGGAACTTATAAATTGTCTGTGGAAGCAATGAAAAGGCGATGACAAGGGCAGAAGCTGAATTGTACGTCGTAGAAACTTGATCCTAGAAATTGTATATGCTGGTGTGTTTTATACAATATACTTATTATACTAACTGCACTAACTTAGAAAAGATGAGAAAGAGAAGAGTTGAGTATTAAAGTAACAAAAGATCAATTAACATTGTATTAACAGAATTGTATTTAACATATTTACATAGTTATTGAGTAAAATTAATATAAGTGTAATTAAGGTAATATAAGATATATTTGTATGTGAAACGCAACTGCACCAGATTTTCGCACTTCGGGTTGACGAACTACGTAGTAAGCTGACAGAGTTAGGATTACCGACGAGGGGTGGAAAACTAGACTTACAGAATAGATTGTTTGCACATTTTGGGATATAGGACGATGATGAGGAAGTTGAGGCAGATGATGATGTGTTTTTGGTAACTGCATTAGAGGGCCCAGTGATAGAAACACAGAATAGGTCTTGGTTTACATTGAAAGATGTGGAAGGAAGTGTCTCTAAGTTCTCTGGCTCAAACATTCCTGACATAAATCAATGAATAGAAGAGTTGGAGGAATATGCGAAAACAGTTCAGTGGAGCCAATTGCAATCGTTTATCTACGCAAAGCAGTTGTTAACAGGAGCGCGAAATTGTGTGAGAAAAGTCAAAGGAATATCAGAGATTGGAGTACATTAAAAAAAGAACTACAACAAGTGTTCCAGGTCAAAATCTCAGCAGAGGCTGTGCATAGGAAACTAAGTCAGCGACAGCAAGGAAAGGGAGAAACTTTGCAGGAAATCTTATATGCATTGATGGATATAGCCAGACCAATTAAAAGAGATGAAGAAAGTTTAATTGAGTAGTTTTTGAAAAGGGTACCTGATTTAAATGCGAACAAGGTTATGTTATACCAGGATAGAAACTTCAAAGAGTTAAAGGCCCAAATTGAAGCGTACAATAGATCACGAGATTCAGTTAAGCCAGCATATCAGAATGAACACAGAACTGAGAAACCCAAGGAACCAGTGGTGGGAAAAGAGAAAAAGTGTTTCAAAGGTAGAAGTGGATCTCATATCAACAGAAACTTCCCAAATAAAGGTTTTAGGTGTGGACAGTTAGGACATAAAGCGAATCAATTTACTAAAGAGGCACAGGTTAAATAAGAGAAGGATACAAACATCATTCAGGATGAGAGAGTATACCCGACAAGTATATTCACTCCCTCAGAACTAAAATTGAAAGATGTGGTGAAGGGAACAGTGGTATTCAAGGGTCTAGTGGATGCAGTGGCGGACTTGAATTTAATGCGCCGAGAGGTTTATGAGAGACTAGCGTTAACCGGCGTGCGTTGCTACACCTCCTATGCGTTAATTGGGTGTTTCTTATAAAAAGCTTTGTTGTAAAATGTGTAATTAATAATTTACAATATATTTTATTGTAATATTTTATTATAACCTAAGCAACTTTAAGAATCATTTGTTCTTTTAAAAAAAAATCGGTTCAGTATAGTATACACCAAATAAAAAAAAACTTTAAAAATTAATAAATAAAATAATTAATTTAAAGCATAAAACTATCTATATATGGACAACAGCGCTACCTACCGGATACAAATGTAGCAAAGAACCTGACTGTAACTCCATGAGTACAACAAACAAAAAAAAAAAAATCATCGACAAAACCGTTCTCGAGTTTTGCGGGGTCATACTATTTTTTGAGTGCATTTTTATATATATAGACGATCACCCGTAAGAAGAGAGTGAAGTGGTTCAGGTGGAGGAAGAATTTCTTCTTATTTGACTTTTCCTTGTAAGCAACACATGCCTTTCGATTCGTCCTTGAATTTCAATGCCAAGCAATGTTCACACACTACTGACATAGTACCTATTGTTACTATACGATCGTCCTTGTAAGAAATCGAAGGATCGTAATTCATGGCAGAATTTTCTTTATTTACCCATGAATTAGTAACTCGTGATGATGATTCTATCTTTCTCTCAGCTCTATATCTATCCCGAAGCTGACTAAGGCGAGCCTCACGTTCCGTTGACGATTCTTCATCTCTAGCTGAACGTAATCTTTTGGCATTCACTGTACTACGACCTATGTTCGAACGACGACGTCTTCCAGACATGACTTTATAAATTATTGATAGTAATAATCAGACTTAAATAAAAAAAATCTAAAATCACATTTGAAGAAACTTTGCTGTGTAAACAATGAGAAGCTGGAATATTGTAGTGACAGTAAATGCTTTTTCCATGAATTGTAACACTATGCCTACTACATTAATTTTAAAGATAGGCATATAGGTATATGTATAGTGAAAATAACAGTATTTCTGCACTATTTAATGGATGTTACATATAAATATTATAAATGTAAACCTTCCTCTTCAATCACTCTATCTATTAAAAAAAACTGCATCAAAATAGGTTGCGTATTTTTAAAGATTAAAGCGGTTATAGGAAAAAAGCGACTTTGTTTTATAATATGTATAGAGTTTTTCGAAAGTACCAAATATTTCATCATTTTACGACAATCCGAGAATAAGTGTGCCATTAAAAAATTAAAGATAATAATCAAAACATATTACATATTATATGTGCGTTTAAAAGAAGAAATTCTCAAACGAACTCTTATGGAGGGCGGTCGTCTTAGAAACGGCGTATCTTCTATCGTCGTTTCTCATCTCTCCCGCAACTATCCTATGTCAGCTTTAACAATAAAGAAACGTCAAACTGCTTCTAACATTGAGTCTGGCGCATCTGGCGCTTCAGACAGAATAAAAATACCGCGTTTATGTAATAACGACACTTATTTTCGACCTATCCGAACCATCGATGATGACAGTTAGGTCTCTGCTAATGAGGAGCCACACCAATAAAACCATTTTTGCAGTCACCAATTACGGTCTTAAAGAAATCTGCAACAGCGATTTAGTCAAAACAGCATCCATTGCTAATTACTCTTAAATCTTCTTAACCTCAAGAGAGGAGTTCAACTTGATCTGCAATGAATTTAAGAAACATAATTTTTAGTTATATTCCCATGAATCAAGGCAAACAAACCCTTATAAAGCTATACTTTCTGATTTGGAAAAAAATAGCAACGATACTATAAAAGATCTACTAACTAGTCGTGGCCTAAATTGCATCGATGCCAAGACTATCGAAAAAAAAAAACAAAAAAAGCTGGCTATAACTTGCTATTGTACGTAGTAACGCTACGTAAACATCATTCCTGTATAAACAACACAAAAGTTCGCTGAGAGTTTAAAACCAAGCAAACTAACAAACTCACCCAATGGTACAATTGCCAACTTTTCGGTTATGGATCAAGTGAGTGCAATATCAAAACATCATGTGCGCATTGTGCTGGTCCACATAACTCAGCAATTTGCACAAAAATTGTCCCGTATCCCGATCACCCCGCTACTGATCCCACCTTCAATTGCCGCGCATCATATGTAACTATGTTTAAAGTAAGAAATCAGAAAGGCCAACGCACTCTTAGAAGAAGCAATAACAAAAACATGAGAAGTTCTAGCATACAAAACTCCAAGAGTACTTACAGCAACTATTCTTCTTTGACTAGCCATCAGCATAAGCAATTAGCGGCCAGTAGTGCTCTAGATAGAAATCCAACAACAAATCAAACGGTAAATTAAAATATAAGCAACAACTTTATTAGTTATAGAGAAGCGATCATTAGTAAAAACAACAACAAGAACAATAACCCAACACATCAAAGTGCACCTAATATGTTTTCGCCGGACGAAATTAGATCGCTTTTGAATGAACTCATGGACAAACTAAGCTGCTGCACAAATAAAAGAGAGTATACACCAAAAATGAATTTAAGTAATTGTCTTAACATCATGGCATGGAATGCGCGTGCCGTAAAAGGTCAAAAAAAAGTGAACTTTTACACTTTTAAATTCGAATCATGTCCATATCTGCCTTCTAAGTGAAACGTGCCTAACCCTTCGCGACAGTTTCCTTATCCCGGGCTATTCTGTTTGCAGGAACGGCCGGTGTGGTTTTGTGGGGGTGGTGTAACAATAATTTTAGGAAGCGAGATTAAACATAAGCACATTGTTGGAATAAATACTCATCTTATTGAAAACGTTTGCATTCAGCTGGAAATAAATAGAGGAAATTCGGGAAAAATTATATCTGTTTACTTTCCCGGCTCCTCATGCTCTTACTCAAAAGGTGCTAAATACAAAAAATACATGTTTAAGGCTGACGCATTTATGGTAACTGGTGGTCATTTTAGCTGTAGGAATTGCCTGTGTGCCTCAGAGCAAATTGCTGGTGTAACATTTTATACGAACTGTCAATGCAACGCAAATTTAGTATTAAACAGTCTAGAGATCCCACATACGTTCCATCAAATTATAAGGCTGAAGCTTCTAAACTAGACCGCTTTTTAGCTAGTTCACCTCATCTTCCCACTGAGCCACTAGTTCAAAACGACTTTTCATCAGGCCATTTACCTGTTATTTGCAAAGTTAAGTCGACCTAATCACTTCAAACAAGCAAACTCTACTATACTCAAAAGTAAACTAGAAGATTTTCAATAATATCCCAAACCAACGCTTCCGATTCATATCAACAGTCAATGAAAATTTACTATCTACCTGTAACGAAATTGACTCCATTATTGACTTCACGACAACTATCGTCTGCTGTGCAATCGACCAAGCCGTACCTAAATCCTATATAACCCATCCATTTCACAACAAAACTCTTGATAATATTATAGAGCATAAAATAATACGAAATATTGCGCGAAGACACTGGATAAGATATAGGCAGCCAATATTCAAAGCCAGATTAAACTTTCGAAACCGTCAAATTAAAATACGATTGTTAGAATTTAGTAATATTAACTGGACAAATAAACCATTCTGGAAAATCACAAAAACAATTAAAAACAAAAAACTATTCGTCACCTGTTTCTGTTACAATCAAGTTTATAGTTTGACTGAAATCTTTGAGGAGAAGCATCATACCACCGATTCGGTTTCAGATGCATCCACTGTGGCACTGGGTAATAATAGTTCGCTTAACACACTGGACAATGCTGTGATATCATATGACCAACCCACCCTTGCGGAAGTGAAGAATGTTGTTCTTTTCCTAAGAACAAAAAAATCTTCAGGTCCAGATAATATACCAAATATCTGCCTAAAACATCGCCCCCATACGTGCTCTAAATTTACTAGCTTTTACATTTAATTGATGTATGGGTTTTGGCTAATTTCCAGCTACGTGGAAAATTGTGGCAAATGCAAAGCCATGTAAAATTGGTTCCTTACCAGTAAGTTACCGCCCATAAGCCTCTTGTGCGGTTTCTTCAAAATCCTCTAGTGAATAGTAAAAGAATGGTTAAATACATACATTGAAGGGCACAACAATCTCCCGTCTTTTCAAAACTGCTTTAGAACCACCCTCAGCTGTATTCATCCGCTTAATAAACTCAAAGAATTTGTTACAAAATAACTAAAATTAAAGGAATGTGTTGGCATGGTAACTCTGGACACTGTATGGCTCAATGGCCTCATACACAAGCAATACACCTCGCCACTCCTCTGTACTCATCTGAGTCGCAGATTTCTATCTGACAGATATTTTTGGGTAAATATAGATGGCATAAAACCAGATAGAAAATTGAAATAACCAGGATAGATGAAAACATCTGTCAGGTTAATATAAGTTTTTGTGTTAGAAATCAACAATTACCCATCAAAAAAGTGTATCTAGCCCATTTCAGTTTTTTTTTTTTTTTTTACTAATAAATAAAAATATGATTTTCTTTAAAATGTACACATCTACCACACTTTAAAACAAAAGACTCAGAACACGAACTTGTTCCAGAAACTAAAAATTTTTAGAACCAAAAGAAATTTATAAGTTATCTACATATGTCTAATTAAATGTACAAAACTAGGTAAATTTAAAATAAATCAATATTATGTAATTTTAAATACAGAGAAATTTATTTCAATTAATAACAAAAGCGTTAGAACAAACATTTGTCGCAGAAAACTAATGACTCCTAGAAAAATTTCCAATATGTAATTTGTTTTTAAAAAAAGACTTAAACCTTGTGAAATTTCAAATTGAAAAATCTGTCTTACATTACAACAAAAGAATTAGAATGTGAAATAAATAAACCATCATCAATTTGGAATCAAACGAAATGTACTTATTTTCTACGTCTAATTGCATTTGTAGAATTTTCTGAAAAAATATTATTTGGCGCTTTTTAATTTTTTCGTTACTTACCGATTTGAACTTTTGCCCCAAGGATATTACTATTATATATCTGTGACTTTTCTACTTCATTATCATTAAATGATGATGCTGCATGCAATGGGAATGGTATTGTTTTTGTATTGTTAACATTTTCTTGCGTCTTGTTACTACAATCCTCGCCATTTTTTTTATATTCTATAGATTGGCTTTGACCAAAATAATGGCGCCGGTGATGAAAAAGTCTCCGTGATGCAAAGGATGGTGACGATGAGTTGATATTGTTATTATTATTATTCCTAACTAAACTAATTGGCTGCAGATCCTGTTGGCATTCACCTTCCGGTTCGGCTGGTGTAGTTGGTTCTGGTTCTGGTTGTAGTTGCGTAGGTGGTATCGTTGGCTTTGTTGGTGTAGGCTTATCTGATGTTGTTGGTTTTGCTGGTGATGATGATGAAATTGGTGATGTTGGACTAAGCGGTGGTAATAAACGATCATCATCTTGTTGTTTGTTTTGTAAAAGATTTTGCGAATCAAGTAAACATTGTTGCTGCTGATGCAGACGATTTTTTATTAAAAATATTTTTGGCATTTTGAATGCGTTGTAAATTTAATTTTCTTTTTTAATAAATGTAATATATATTGAAATTATGTAACACTTTTGTTGTTTTTCAATTTTGTCACTCTACTTAGTATCAATAACAACTGCTTTTTAAATGTTTTTAATGTATTTTATCTTGTTTTATTTAAAAGTTTTAATAAAAATTACAAGAACCCAAGGTGGTATTTCTGGTTTATATTTAACTCAACTGTGAGTAACAAAAAAAAAAACACTTTTTATATTATTTATAAAATTTTAATTGTAGGAAACTGTGAGAATTTCACTCTTGTTTAATTTGTCTTTCCTATCATGATGTTGGACTATGATTATAATGGTATTCTATTCTTTTCAAATTGGCAGTTTAAAATGAAAATGAATTCTTATGTAATGTCTTCGGCTGCCTTCTTAATAACTGTTTTTTTTTTATTGCTTGGTGTAGAAGATAAAAAAAGAAAAGAATTTAATTTAAAGTTCCGAAACGACCGTGTTTCAAACAAATTCAAAGCGCTAACACATGCATTCGCAACGCCGGCTCGTCTCTTACTGTATTCAAACGGTCTTCGAGGCTGAGCAGTTAGGCCAAAATCGTCATCAGCAATCGAGCCAGCGCAAGTGCGCTACAACGAAATAAAATGATCGTTCACGCAGCCAAACGAATACGTTTGGAGACACAACAAGACAACAGGAACAACACAAATGCAAAAGCAGCAGCAACAACAAAAACAACAATAGTAGAAACAATAATAATAGCAAGTGCTATACAACTGTCCTGACTCTCGTGAATTTGAATCGAGTCGGATAAATTGGTTCGCTTATTCATTCGAAGTATTCTAAAATTTAGCTTTCTCTCTTTCTCACTCTTCCACAATTTTCTGATTGCACTCACACACACACACACATATGTTTAAGCGAGCATGCAAGAATACTTTTTAAATCGAATTGACATGAACAAAGCACCGTAAGAAAGACGTACATTGAGTAGTATAGTTTAGTTCAATGTTACTTACGTAGGGATAAAGACAGGATTGGCCGAGATGAATAAGAGGTAGAAGGAAGATTCAGCTTTATAATTGTACGTCGCGTCGTTTGTGATAACAACAAAACATGAACAACATCTCTCTCTCTCTCTCTCTGTTTCAACTCGTTCACAGGTATTCTTCACACAAGAACAATTGTATGTATGTTTTTATGAAGATCGCTTTCGTTAAGGTAGGTACCCATCAACGATACAAATACATCAATACACAAGTAGTTGTTGTGATTTGATGTTTCGATTTTCTTCAAACATCTCTTCTTAATATGAAATTTTTGTTGTGAACAGACTCGCATGTTCGACGGACAAATCAAAGAAGTGGTAATTGGTGAAAAAAGAACTTAAGAAATTTAAAAAATTCGAACGAATTATGATTAGAAAAACAACTCCTTGTGCAAATGTTTGTATCGTCGATAAGTACCTTAATGCTGATGTATACATGAGTGTCTTGCACGAATGCCTCTGAAACGGCAAACAAGGCATACATTTCGTTGCGAGCGAAGCAAGTTTCAAGTAATTGGACGACCAAAGAGAATGAAATGAGACTCGTGCTGGCCAAATGCTTGCTGAGATAAACAAATAAATCAAAATGAATGAATTGAAAAACATTCAAATAAGTACTTGGAAGCAGTTCTTTAGCTGATCAATGACTTTATACAAAAACAACAGCCTATTTTGCACGCACTTTTTTCCTTTTTTCTCACTCTACATGCCAAGTTCTAACCATTTACAGTGATTAAAAATTAGATTGCTTTGGTAATCAGATTAAAAAGCTGATTATTTTGTACATCGATCACTGGGAAAATGACGTAGTTTAGGGGTTGTTGTTGCAAAAAAAAGTTGATTAAAAATCAGATTGTTCCTTTTTAATCACTGCTGCTGCTTGTACATTTCAAATTGTTAAATTTTTAGAAATATATTGAAAACAAGCAGGAATGAAAAAGGGAGCTGCAAGAAATATTTGCATACATTGCAAATTGTCCTAAATCATGTATTTTCCACAAAGTTTAAGTTTGAAATTAAAACAATGTGCGCGTATGTATAATCAAAACAAACAACAGCTGTTTTTCAGTAAGCGAAATAACCATATGAAATCAATGTAAATAACTACCTAAAGCAAGCTACTTTTTGAGCAATGTAAAAAGGGTATTGGTGAGTCAATGTGGCAAAAGTCGTATAGTTTTATCTGTACGGTGCTCCTACTGACTGATACTGCTTTATTAGTATGTGTATTTATTTGTAGGCTTCGCCATCAAATAATTGAACTCAACTGAACTGAACTGTTGTTGCTTTTCTCCCTCTCTATTGCTATCTGTTCTGATTTTTGTTCTGCTCTTTTCATAACTTTAACAAAGAATTCAGAATTATGTATACAATACATTATCGGATGAAAGAACAATTTATGTTATTCGTGATTAATTTTTATATGTTTTAAGTTGAATTTGATTAATTTTATTTTTGGAAAAATGAAAAAATTTTAATAATTTCAATATCCAATTTTTTTTAAATTCATTCAATTTTTAAGTGTAGGCACATTTTTTTTTTTAAGCCAAGGGACAACTTAAAGTTTTGTGTTAACATGTTTCATCAATATTAAATTATTTTATTTCTGAAATTATCGTGTTAGCAGGTTTTAATAATTTATTAGGTAATAATTTTTTATTCTTTTACCAGCTACCCATCCAAATGCTTATCATCGTTGCTATATTGATTGGTGTTACTTATGTCTTGCTTGCGCTACCTAAATGTTGGCAATGATCATATGTAATACCTCTATTTCTTACTCTCTTTGATTATTCACACTGGCATAGACTTTTTTTACACCTAGACTTTTATTGTCGATGCTTCTTTGGTGAGACCGCTTTCACAGCTACACTTTCGGTTCAGTTAATATCGTCGATATTTCTTTGGTTACTTGCTTGATTTACACTTAAGACTGTCGCTCTTTGAGTCAAAGGAAAAAAACAAAAACAAAAAAAAAAGGAAATGTACAAACAACGAAAGATGCGAAAGAGAATGAAGAAAAATGTCGTATTTCCTTTTTCAACAAACAAGAAATTCGAGAGGGTGGTGGCGAATTAAAAGGTGGTTCCAATTTTTTACAGCTAAGTCTCGTTCTCACAAAAACCTAATAATGACGCCACGTAATGTTCAACACTAAATGCGTGGTTTCAGCGTTTAGAACACTGAGTTACTTGCAACGTCAAAATTGAGAGTGAGCAATTTTCGAGAGTGTAACAGAACGGCACTACCTTGTATCATGTGAAAACCTTGTGTTTCCCTTCTCCACAAACAAGAAACTCAAGAGAGCGCTATATCGTAAAAAGTCTAGGTGAATGGGGTCATATTTATGCTCATGTAAAACACTCTCTTTTGCAATACTAGTTGCGATTGAAGTCTCATTTGGTTTCTTCTTACTAAGAGCTGTTTCACATATTGAGTTAAGAGTATGTGAGTTTTTGCCGATTCTCTTTGGTAACTCAAGCTGCCACCCACAAGTTGAGATTGAAAACAAAACGAAAATTAACAAAAAATGATACATGAAAATGACAAAACTATGAATATGGGAATCAAAACAGAAACGAAAACTTTGGCAGCACAATTTTTCACTTATGGTACACACACACTCAAATATAATCTTTGTATGCTTATGTGCTCTTGTACGTCATAATTACATATATTTACATGTGTATATTTACATAATTACATTTACTGCGTTTATGCTATATAGCTTAGTTCGGCTGAACTCAGTTCGAACTAACTTAAAACGCATGCATAAACACTTTCCCATTGCGATCTTAACTAGGGTTGTAACGGAACTTCGCCTCCGCCTCCGTAATTGCGTAACTTTCCCAAGAAAGCGTACCTCCATCGGACGGATTTTTAGCGGAGGTGTATTTAATTTTTTTTTCATTGCGTATGACGCTACATTTCTCACTTTTTCTTACATCCCTTACTTAACAGTCAAATACGCGAAGGAAGGCTAAGGAAGACCTTAGCAGAGATAGACTAGGCTGTCCCGGCACCGAATACCCTTTACATTTCCGAATTGTCGGTTTCATTGAACCGTTATAGGTAGAAATTGGTGAATCAAATGTTGCATCTAAAGCTTAGAGACATACATATTTTAATATTAATTAGGTCAAAAACCACAGATAACGTGTAAATTTTTTAAATCATAGTATTCGATACGTCTGGTTTTTTCAAAAGTATTTCAAGTGCTGTGCAATATACTACAGTTTGTTTTAAATAAATTAAAGGACTCTGTAATACAATAATAATGAAGACATGGGCAGAGAGGTGTGGATTGTTGTTCATTTAGAATTTTGAATGTCCGTACCTTCGAATTGTGAATACATCTTTTTACTTATATACATTTTCTCCTTGTACAAATGAATTATCACATCGCTTAAGGGGTTATAATCCACTTGTAATTTTTTGCATCTTTTGAATGTATATATATGTGAATATCGGCCGAAAATTTCACATTGATCCGGCAAATGGTTTCAGAGAAATTAGCGTTTTTTTTGTAAAGACGTCTCCGAGCGTTTGAAAGTAGGCGGAGAACCGGAATAGTAACTCTTCATTCCCCTATGCCCTTGTTTTGAACGTGTCTTCTTAGAATTAGAATATAAAAGGTTTATTTTATACCTGAAAGCTTAGAAATTGTAGGTATAAAGCAAGTACATCGAAAATAATCCCATGTGGCTCTTGAAATTGATGCTTATCTGGCTGCCGGCATATTCAATGAAGGAAAAACATCTCTTCTATATTTCATGAACGCACTGGGACTATCACTTGGGCCTAATGCCCATGCCTACGTAGTAAAAGAGGACGCAGAGCGCATCTCGATCTCTGCCGCAAGAGCGCAAGGGAGCACGCGCGAGGGGAGAATGTCACGTAGACAGCAACAGTTGGCTGTATTAGAAGCAAACGATGAAGCAGAGGGTTTTTCTTATGGCCCTGGAATAGATGACTCAATGTAAGTTGGAAAAAAAAATTTTTAACTTAGTTTAAATGGTTCCCAAAACTTTAAACGCGTTTTTCTCGAAATGGTGTTTTCATAGTCGGTGAGGAAAATTTCTCCGAAACGGCTAGACCGATCGCCTTGAAATTTTCACACAATCTTCTTAATATTTGTATCAGGTAATGATCGAAGGAATAAGGTTTCTGACAACAATTTCGATTTTTTAAGCCACTTCAAACTGTAAATTTACTTGAAAAAAACGATTTTTTTCCTTGGGAAGCCGCCATTTTGTCAAAAATCATCTATCCTAAAAATAAATCTTTTGGTTTTTTTTTAATTCAGATAATTTGGATCAGAGATATCTTCCTCACCGCCATACATCTTTTTGTGGAGGTCCTCTAGGAGATCTACTCGCACGGAACCGAATATTTGTGAATAAATCGTCAATCAAAATTCGCTATATGCACAATTATGTATTTAATGGTCTCCTCACAAAAAATTACGAAAAAACACGTTTTCGGAACAAATATAACCCAACGAAATAAAATAACAAAAAAACACGAAACACGCCTCGCATCCCTTCTTAACAAGCAAAAAAGGTGTATATGCCCCGTTATTTTTTCTTTTGTTTATTTTATTTGTATTAAGTATGTACATACGAGGTCTTTTCAAATCATAACGCGAATTTTGAATTTACGCAAGCTACATTCGATTTTTGTGTGGCGATATGTTGGAGCTCTTAATTGTATACTTAACAAAAAATTTAATACAAATCCTTTGGTAAATTCTTTTAGAGAAGGCAAAATTCGAAGACGAGAAGAAACACGTGCGAGCAAAACAGCTGTCAAAAATAAACTCAACATTCAAAACGGCCGACCTTGATAGCTTAAGTGAGGGACATGAGTACCAACATAACTCCATAAAAAACAAGCAAAAAGCGAATATTACGTAGCCCGCGTAAATTCAATATTCCTGATACTTTTTGAGAAAACCTCGTACATATATACTTTTTTTCCGTTTTACTTTTTCTTTTTTTTTTTTTGTATGCGTCCACTCACTTTAACTTTTGTGTAGTACTATATATTACCCATCCTTTTAGTTGTACGCAATGTTTCACATTGAAGGTTTCAAATGCGAAGGCACAAAATGATTCCTTTCGTTCCAAACTGAATATAGCAAACATGCATTCACTTCTTCTTTTGCAAAACAAGAACAACGTATAAATTTTGCTGTGTACATTATATTTGAGTATACATTCATGAATTAAAACCCTTGTTGGCAATGTGAATGTGCTACTGCTCGTCTCTAGTTTGTACATAAAAAAGTGATAACAGATAATATCTATACTACAGTAGCAAAATAAAAGATATAGTCATAACTACTTCAAATTGGTACTGCAAATAAAGAACACATCTTAGATTATAAAATTCAAAAAAATTTTTAGTGTTTCATTGCACATGTCTAATTTATACATTTGTATAAACGTATATTTTTATTTTCTTTGATTTTTTGCGGTTTTTAGTAGACTACTTTAGTGATTAGAAGGTTACTATTTTATACAACAACTACAGGGAAAATGACGTAATATAGGGATTGTTGTTGTAGGGAAAATGTGATTATAATTCAGATTATTCATCTTTATCACCTTTTTAATCATATAGCCTGCTAACTGCTTCTCTAGATTTGTCACATTTTCGAGCATTGTGACATCATTTTTTGCTAGTGCTGCCAGATTTTTAGGTGATTTTTGTTGCGCACCAACATAGTAGTTTTCAAATTGTACAGGGCTGGCATGGAATCCGAGTCGGAACTGCCCTGTTGTTGGAATTGCAAACCAATTCCGATTTGGAATGGTGTCACTGGATCCAATCGTTTTGATTTTTTCGAACATAACCAAAGCCGATGTGCAAATCACCTTTTCTGTTACAGCTGTTCTGCTAAAAATTGACAATTTTATAAAATTTTAAAACATAAAGAAACCGTGAAAAATAAATTAATGAAAAATGACAACTGACGTGGTAGCGTGGTAAGATAAAACACAGACCGTTGCCAAAATCGGTAAATTTAGTTAAGCGCATAATTTCTTCGAAGCTTTACTGCACATTATCGTCTAATATAAAGAGGCTTTCCTAGTGGTGCTGGACACCATTAAATCTCACTTGTCCCAGTCTTCACGGAATCAATGGTTTTGAATGATATGCCGAAAGAGCTAGAACGTTTTTTGCCCCCAGTGAGCGAAACTTTGTTTGGATGATAATGAACTCCAGGGTGATTGAATTCTGGCTTTTATTTTTACATAATCCCCAATTCACGGTACAGACATTTTTTAAAACATTTTGTTTATGAAATTAGCATCTAAATTACATTATTGCCCCTGCCATTATGCAATTCTGGGTTTATTCTTATGTTTGCGTTTATGAACATTGTCTTCTATTTCTATAAAATTACTCATTATTTGTACAATCTAAAAGCGCGCGCAGAATCTGCAACACCTAAAACATAAATCATAATGCAATCGGAATGCGCGACACCAAAACGAAATTTTTGTTAGTTCCCGATTCCGACAACGATCATAGCAGGAATGAAAAAGGGAACTGCAAGAATTATTTGCAAGTCCTGTAAATTTTCACTGTAAACAAATTAAAAATTATAATCTTTTAATCACTGTTTGCCTTTTTGGTCGAGTTTTTGCTGTTATTACATTTGCCTTTTTGCGGCTTCACATAAAAAATAGTAGTGGTAGTTTTAATATTATTTTTTTCTTTTGTTCTTTGTAATGAGTCAGGTTTTCAATGTTTTTCATTTTTTTAATTATGTAAATGTTGAATTTGTATGATTATGTTTTTTCTCGTTGTTTTTTTTTTTTATTGCTTACAATATAAATTTCGTTGTCTAAGTCTTTTGATGTAAGAAAGTGTAATCTTTTTAAATAAAAAAATTGAATGTCGAAACCTGTACGAACGCTCATCAAATGGCTGAACCAATTTTGGTTTTTTGTTTTTTTTTTTTGTACTTATGGTAAACCCCTTATGCTTCAGTTGGACCCGGTAGGTGGCGCTGTTGTCGAGATACAGGCACTTTTTGTTACCAAAGTTTTAACATTTTTTATGTTTCACAGCCGATTTTAATAATTTATTTTTTTTTTTAAGTGAAAAATTAATGCTAATGAAAAGAGCTGCATACTTATGTTTTTCAGTTTTTAACTTTCAATATAATACTTTTAAGTGTTAAGTTTTTTGAAAACCACTGCCAGACCAAGCATAAAAAGTTTTGTACGGCTTTTCGTTGTTAATGCTTTGGTTGTTGTTATTGTTGTATTTTTCCTCTCTGAGCACGCTCTTTTTATGCTCTTCGTGCTTTGTTTGTATTTCGTGTTTGAGGCTATCGATCAATTTTGGTTTGTCGATAAGGGAAGTGGGAGGGATTAGTCGTGTACCGAAAACTAAAACGTGTTCTGCTGATTTTTGTTTCTCTTCTTCTTTCGCGTATTTTATTTGACTTTTGTTGAGTGGAGGGAGTAAGTAATTTGAAAATATTATTAATTTGAAATATATGTATGCAATTTTTGATATTGTTTTTGCAAACTTTTTTGTTTCTTCATTGCATATGCTTTGCTCCTGCTTGATTTGTGTGTTGTTGTTATTTTTTTCCTTCTTATTAGTATTTAAGTGCATTCAATGACAATCAATCAAACCTGCAAACCTTTTTGTATCGTGTTTCTATAAAACTTACATCTATTCTGCCGACTTCTTTCTTCTTCTTTCAAGTATTTCGTTGACTTTGCTTGAGTAATTGCAGTGAGTAATTTGAAAATATTAGAAACGAGCATTAGAGGTACTCGATCGAACGTTAAGAGATTTGCGCAGCAATCAGAAATATTTCGGAGATGCGATGATTCTACTGGCAGGATATTTCCGCCAAACGCTGCCGGTCATTCCCAGATCAACTGCTGCTGATGAAATAAATGCTTGGTTGAAAACATCAAATTTATGGAGATACATATATATGTGAGAAATATCAAGTTGACA
>JBAMAW010001097.1:0-17315 GCA_037043295.1 Amiota minor
GTAATTGCTTCCATAATTAAACATTAATATTTCCGATTATGTCACATTTAACTGTGATTTGAAATGAACCAGTGACCGAATCGAATCAATATTTTATCCAAAAAGCTTTGTCTTGATCTCCTCATGGGTAAAGTAGTATCTGTTTAAATTGATCATATGTATGTTCTCAACAGAGCTCTCTGTGACTGTGTTTGTCCAGTTTTGAAGAGCTCACTACCCCCATTCTATTACCTTCCTTTCATAATTATGGTATTGTATTTCTGGTTAATTTGGGTCACACAATTTTTTATTGGTCTATTCCTTGGCAGTTGAAGTCTAAGGAACCTCGGGTTTTGCGTTCGGTTTGGGTCACAACGGTTTTGGTTTTGTTTATTTCTTTCTGTTTCTTCTTGATATTTTTGAGACGCTTGGCAACTGAAACTTTTGGTGCCTTATATTTTTCAATACACTTTTGGTACAAGGGTTTTGGATTTGATTTAGGCTTCCTTTTAGACACATTTTTGCGAGGACCCATTAATTTGGATTTGCATGGCTTATAGTCTACTTGTGCCAATGGACACAGTGTGCACTTGGAGCGAGTGCAAGGGCTAATATTTAAGGTGCCATAATGTGGATTCATATAGTGCACAAGTGCATTCTTATGTTTTGGCTTAGTCTTCACGATCTTGTGAATGGTTTCTGGCTCTAATAGTTTTAGTTTTCTTTGCTGCATCTTTAACGGTTTTTCAACCTGCCGAGTCTAATTTTGGTATTTACATTGTCAAATGTTTATAATTCATAATGAATATGTAAACTTACGTCTTTGGAACGTTTTGAACGCTTGTTTGGACTCATCTTGCGTTTAACTTTTAATTTTAGCGACTGATAATTTAATTTTAAAATAAGATATATCAAAAATTTCTTATACACTTTTCATAGCAAAAACAATGAAATTAATTTCTTTAATGTGAACACTCTGTTGTAGGTTACTTTGATTAAATATTTAGTTTGGAATTCTTATTCCATGATAGAATGACAGCTAAAATGATTAATATATTTTGTGTATTTCACATAAAATTCTACAATTACTAGAAAATAAGTAAAACTACTGTTTTAGCTAAGTCTAGGTTGCCTAGGTTGAGGTAACGAATACTGTAGTCACTAATAACAGATCAACTGATGTTACATTTTGCGACAAAGCTGAATTAGGTTATATTGTGTTCTCAGCTTCAACGCTTAACTTTGAGCTTAGAGACTGTGGAGAATCTACTGGTAGTCTTATTGTAATCATCTCTTGAAGTCACAGCTTATACTGAGCCCCGAAAAGTGCTCGAAATGGGAGCACTTACTGTGTAAGCAATTGCTACAGCAATAGCCTCTTTTTCTTTTGAGGCAACCAATATCAATTGGTTCAATGTTGCGGCTTCTTGCTCTTCCGACAGTACATATATGCTGCAACGAATGAAACAAATGGCTTAATCAATTCGTCTAATCGAGCTGATCAAGAATATACTTATATACTTTATGTGGTTTTTCTTGTCTCCTTCTGCCTGTTACAAACTTCATGACAAACTTATATTCACTTCCGTGAAGAGTATAATTAGGATTCAACGAGCGTTATTTAATTCCACTCTTTCCAGTCTATTCGATGTCACTTTTGGTGTTCCTCAAAGAAGCCATCTTGGCCCATTATTGTTTAAACTTTTATGTAAACTATCTTCCTCTTTCCTCGAAATACTTTCGTGTTCTGATGTATGCCGATGATGCCAAACTCTGCCCATCGTTCAACAATATCCCTTCGCATATTAGACTACAAGAGGATCTAACCTCACACCATTTTTGGTGTTTCCGTAATCTTTTGGAGCTAAACTGCTCTAAATGCATGATCATGACGTTGCATCGTACGAGACCTCCCTTTACTTCTTATACGATAGACAATAACTCATTGGCGTGCGTTTCTACTTTCAATGCCATTGGAGTGATTTTTGACCCTTAATTGAGTTTCAACCATCAGATTTTCAGTTCGATAGTATAAAAACAAAAAAGTTTTTCAAATAAGAACATGATGAACACCTATTAAAGGAGGTTTGTATGGGAGGTACCCCTCTAGTTGTCCGATTAATGAGACTGAAATTAGGACACTATTAGTTTCTAATACATTTCCACTAACCACGTTAGTTCCAAGATCGCAGGGTTACTGGATCGTATAGCTCCCATACGTTTCATCCATGAGCACCACTTTAAATTTTTAATTTTATTTTAAGTAGTGTTAGCATTTGATGCTATAGCCCCGATAGAAATTCACACTGTGAAACTTAACTTTCAACTTTCTACCTATTACGGTTCATGAGGTAGCGACTGAGGATTGGCGAACGGAGAGCCAGCGTAGCTTTAATAATAGGGTTCCGTTTGGTAAATTTACTAAATTTTGGTGCAGGCCTCACTACCTTATTTGTATGGTTTTTACATATGTAGAGAAATAAATGTGTCCAACAGTTTGATTATATACATATATATTTTTACTGATGATTGACTTTGGTGTTCAGAATCAGCAGCCTTTTTTATGTAGTTGGTGCAACTAAATTTGATGTTTTGACATGAATAAGTTTTTGCTACCAGGGTTACCCTTTAAAAATATTAAAATACGAAAAATGGTATGCAGTTTGGTTTTGTTGTTGCACAACTATTCTCCACATCCAAAGTATAATTACACCACTCGGTAGTTAATAGTATTTTCAGACAGCGAGTTTCGTTGCGGATTTTAGTTAGCCATTGATCGTCGTCGTGTGCGAGTTTGCAAATTATGAACTGCTGTTTTGAGGGTTCCGTAGCCAAAGGATACCAAACGTAACCCTACTGCAGAGATTTCGTTGTCCGTCCATCCGTACTCGGGTCATATCTCATGAACCGTAATAGCTAGAATGTGTAGTTCTATCCGGGCATCACCAGTAAATACTGAAACGGCAATATTTTAAAAAATTTAAAAGGGTCCTTATACAAGACACATTTTGCTTTGTATGGCAGCTATACGATCCAGTAAGCACACGATCTTCAAATTTAGATGGTTGGTGGCTATACATTAGAAACTTATATTGTCAGTTTGATAGGACCACCATACAAACCCCCATTAAAGTTCAGGTTCTTATTAGAAAAACTTTTTCTGTTTTTTGTCCTATCGAACAGAAATTTAGACACTATAAGTTTTTTTATTAATGTCCATCAAACGTGTAAATTTCAAGACCCTAGTTCCCATCAAAACCCAAGCTCAAATATATGTTCCCATTATTATTTTGTGTTATTGAACTGCAATTTGAACAGTATAAGTGTGTGATCCATGTTCCCCAATCATGTAAATTCCAAGATCCTTTGTTTATTTGATCGCTTAGCTCCCGCACAATAATGTAATATTTCAGTATGCTCAATCTCATAGGGGAAGATAATCTTCTCTCTTGTTATTATATTGTATTGTGTTCATTTGAAGTGTTCCGCGTGTAAACGAACAGTACACATAGCATCTATTCAGAGTGAGTACGTGAGGATTGCTAAACGTTGTTGTCATTTGCGATTGGAAAGTCTTCTCAATCTAGTGATATCTGTCTTGTAAAAGACTAAGATAATAGTGCACACCCATCCTGGCAAAGCTATAGCAGAAATTAAAATTTGTATGAAATGAAACGAAAAATTCTTAAAACATCGTCAAGACTATACCTGAATACGAGTCAGATCTCACTACACCAAACATGATAGCCGGAGACTTTAATATTAATATCACCATTATCGCTCGTCGCCGGACTTCAAGTTCAGTGACTTTAATTTATCTCATATCGAATCTAATCTTACTACGTTGATTTAATGTTTACCAGAAATCTCGATGCATCCTGTATGCCATTAAAATTATAACACAGTAATTATTTGTTTACTTAATTCCTAATCCTAACGAAAGGAAAATGTTACATCACAAATAAACAATGAAAATGCGAAGGACTTTTTAGAGTTAAAAAATTACTATAACAATAATAATTAATTTAATGATTTATCGAGCAGAATATTTTTATATGTTAGAAATGTTTAAGGTTGAGAGAGTTTTGAGAAGTTGGGATGGTACTTGGCAACCAAAAAAGGAGACCCTTAAGCTCTCGAAATGTTGGCAAGAGTCCAGAACACAATTTCCGGTGAGATCGATAAAATAAAGTAAATGGGGGCTCGCAAAAGAAGATCTAAGTTATTTATTTTAATACATATAAGTGTACTTATCGTTTTTAGGATTCGGACCTAAAGGGTACCAAACGGAACCCTATGACTAAGGCTTACGCTGTTTGTCCATCAGCAATATCTTTTCTTTTCTGCAAAGTCATGAAATAATGTCTTTCCACAAACAACATAGAAAATGTTGCCACAACATGTTTGCTTGATAAATGCTGCCAACCAACTTCAACATGTTGCTTCGAACGAGTCGTAATAGATTTATCTTTAATGTGGAGCGGGTGATGTGATGTGGTGGATAGTAATTGAAAAGGAAGGATACATAAGATTGTAGACGTCGAAGTTAATGTAAGCATCGACATTAACATCGGCAGCAACTGCAACATCAACATCGGCATAGACACATTCTTTATCCTGTCGTTGCTGCGGCTGCCTCTGCTGTTGCCTCTGCTGTTGCTGCTGCTGCTGCAACGCGCTGTCGACTACATCATGTGTGGAACTGGTGCCATATAAATGTTTTGTTTCATACATATTGTGTCATACACTCACTCATATGTGTAAAGATACTTGTCAGTTAGTGACCACGACTGGTCGTTCGGTCTTTCGGACGATGGGTCGGTCAGTTATTTGTGAAGGTGAAGGTGAAGGAAGGAGAGCTTTATGCTTGTTTGTGAGAGAGAACGCCAGTTCGTTCGTTGTATGCTTTCGGGCGTGTACCATTCGTCCATACTATTCTCATTTTGATTTTCCTATTCGATATGATATCTAGGCAGGACATCAAAAGGACATTGCCCGAATGTTTGGATGCCTGCTAAAACCACACACATGTATATACTATGTGTGACATACATTTTTGCCTTCCTTTATCTGTGCTGTAGTGAAAAGGTTAACGTTTGGAGCTAACATATCATATGAATGAATGAATGAATCTGACAAACGCCAATTGGACCGCCTGGGTTGGTTGGTCAGTGTATTGGCCGAACACTCAAACTCAAATATTAGTTTGGTCATAATTTTGAGTGAAATGAAGAGCGACATAGAGACTGAGACAGAGAGAGAGAGAGAAAGCGGCCAAATAGAATACCTGCCTTCATTAGAGGTCTTACTCCGGTGTCCATTAGAGTTTGTTTTTCTGTTGCTATCCTTTTCTGACAAACTTGGTTCAAACAGGTTTTTTTTCTTCTTAACTGAAGTAGTCCAAGCTTTTGCATTGTTGCTGTTTTAATATCTTTTTTTCTTCTGTTCTGAAATCATAAGCCAAAAAGTATGATACTTCGATTTTGCAACCCCTTAAGATCTATCCGCCCTTCTATAATTTCTCCTATAAAAATCAACAAACAAAATAAAAGAATTGAAGTATACTTCTGTGCGGTGCCGATCAATTATACCACTTTTATAGTAAAGAATAATACTAGTTTATTTATAGCAACAAATTAGGGTTATTTTTGTTTAGCCAGTACTACAAACCAATCGGTGATCTTTATTGCCTACTTTTCCTGTACAATATGCTATAGTTATAGCTAGAGACCCGAACATATATTTTTTCTCATATATATACATATATATATATAAAAATTTATCTTTAATTCCATTAATTGATATGTTAACAAAACTATGAATGTTAATAACAAAGCTTTGATACATTAAATTCAAAAGATATATATTTAATTTACAGATTGATGATTTATTCCATTGGACCGAGGATATGTAAAAGCTGAAGAGATGTAACAGATGAATAATGACGTTGAAATTATTGAGCCTTAATCGGCCTTTGATGCGTCAAATGATTCTGAAACGAAGCTCCAACCACCTGTCATCATCTGAATTCAATATTAACGGCCAATGTAGAAAACTACTTAGGATTTAGGTCTGTCTATGAAGCATACATAACGCCCATTAGAGTTTTAATGCACATATTTGCTTGTTCATCTTTATCGTACTAAAAGAATAAATTTAGTATAAAATTTAAAGAAACAGGTTATCGATTCCTATACTCCTACCTGCATCATCATGTGGGGACCATCAGGAGGACCAAAAGGCACAACCTTTGGCAGATAACTAGTTAACCATACTCTCGCTTTGTTGGATCATATCGTTAAGATTCTCCTTGCTTGCTTTTACCAATCTTGAATGATACTCAATGTCTACATATTTGGTATTTTCATTGTCGCCCTTAACTTGTAGTATATAATGATAGATGCAAGTGAAAACTTACATATTGCAAAGAATAGAAACGCTTCAAAATATTTTCACGTAGAAAAATTTTGATGTGTTATGCTCCCACACTCAAGTCGCCGTATGTTTCCATTCAGCTACTTCTTTCGTAGCAATCACACCATGCTGTAATGAAACAAATTCAATTCAATTTTCATACAATTTATAAACTGATTTGCATTGTTTACTTGTGAGTCGCCTAATAAGATGTGCATGGTTGAATCCTGAATTTTCTTAGCTATATTTTGTTTTAAAGTGTTATTGTTATTAGTGTGTATAACTAAATCGTTGAAGTGGAAAATTGGTTCTTTTAAACAATTAAAATATGAAGAGTTTGCTAGGCAGTCATCTTAATTTTATGCATAAAATTTGGAAGCAACTACTACTATTTATAATTGTTATTAGGAGGATTTGTCGAACTCCAAAGGTCTCCGTGATCAAGCCAACGTCTTTAACAAAATCACAAAAAAAAAAAAAAATTACCTTATTTTAAATTAATAAAGTAAGACATTAATATTTAAAAATATATTAAGGTAGTTCATTGAAAAAATATGGTGTACTTTCTTCCTGGTTAGTGGCACTTTAGTGGAGATGTTTCTTGTGAGCTAACTTAGAATATTATCATCTCTACAAAAAATAGTTAAAAAAGAATATTACCTGTTAAACAAAGACATGGTTCAAATTGAGAGCTAAAATTCCATCAGAAATGATTTTTTTGGTGAATCTCGTAGTGGCCATAGAAGTAAAAATTATGCCTTAAGGGGATATTGAACGCATCACTTAGCCAAGGCGTCACCAACAAAAATAAAATCTTCCAACACAATTTTCACTTCAGAATTGATGTTAATAGCAAAATAATGTAACTGTTGAAGTTCAAGGTAACTTGCAGTTATTTGCAGATGGGAAAGATGTAATTCTGGGGAATTCAATGGCCTTTGTGGTAATGAATTCCAGAAGCAGCATGACTACGAAATCGAGAATTCAATTGACAATTGCAGACCTCTACAAGATACCTTTTTAGACTTGGAAACGTTCTGCATGTAGCTGATAACAAGAATCAGTTTAAATATATTTTGATACTATGAGTTTTAATACTTATTTACCTATCTATGTTGAATCTTTTTATTTTAGTTTTTTATACTCTTCATGCAGTATTATAAGTTTGTCATGAAGTTTGTAACAGACAGAAGGAGGCATCGGAGACCCCATAAAGTAAATATATTCTTGATCAGCTCTATGATAGGAATTGATTAAGCCATGTGCTTCATTCTTTGAGCTAAAGAGCTAAAATGCACGAACTTTTCTTTTTCCCAGACGCAGTATATTTATCAAATCAAACCACTAGGGTGAGTACCTCCCATAGAAACCCCACATTAAAATTCATGTTCTTATTAGAAAAACTTATTTGTTTTTTGTACTATTGAACTGAAATTTGGACACTCTAAGTTACTGACCAATGTCCACCAACTGTAAAAATCGAGACCCTAGAATTACTGCATCGTATAGCTCCCATCAATCTGATCAATATTCACCAACTCTGTAAATTTTAAGACCCTAGGATTACTCAATCGTATATCACGTACAAATATTTCATTTTCAGAGTTGAAATCCTGTATGTATTATATACAAACCTACCCTAAGCATTAGTCAAAAAAATGATTATTTATTAATATTTATTAATGAATAAGAAACACATAATCGTCAATAACTTGTTGTTAATATTTCAGCTAATACAATTCCCATATGAGCTTCAGATGAATAAGCAATTCAAGATTTTAAGTCAGTTTGGTAAAGATACAAATAAAGTATAAATTAATAAATAAAAACTAGCTTGTAAACGCTCAGGTTTATATCCTTAACCTAAAATGAGAAATAAAGTTGGAATTTAAGTTCTATCAGAAAATAAATAAAATATAAATAAACTTATGCTGCTAAATGTTAAAATCATTAAAATTAATAATATAATTACATTAAATAAAAATAAACTACAATATCATAATTTTTATATTTATTAACTCTTTCTCTTGCTATTAATATTAATGGACAAATTCATAAACTTAATAATATTAACCCATAAGATATTAAATCATAACGTAAAAAATGAGAATTCCAAATATTTTTTCTTTAAAACAAGTTATTAGAATAAATAATAAAAAAAACAAAAACAATGAGAATTCAAAATATTTTTCCTTTAAAACAAGTTATTAGAATAAATAATAAAAAAAACAAAAAAAATTATTTTTATAATTTTTTATATAATTTTAAAAGATTAAAAATAATCATTCTCTTGAGTACGAATTACTGATACTAAAATTGAAACTCCTAATGCTCCTTCACAAACGGTAAAAATTAAATATATTATATTAAGATAGCTTTCATAATTTATTATATAAAAAATAATTTAATAATTTAAACAATATATTCTAAACTAAATAATACTGATAATAATAGCTTATGATTTGCAACAAAAAAAAAAAAAAAACAAAAAAAAAATAATTGAGTAAATCAAAATATAGGTAATATTCAATAAATAAATATATTCATTACAATAGTTTTAATAGTTTAACAAAAACATTGGTCTTGTACAATAAATCACAAATCACAAAAAAATATTTCTTTAAAAACTTCAAAAAAAAAAAAAAAAAAATACTTCGTCATTAATCTGCAAAATTAATATTTTAAATAAAGTATTGTATCTTTTGAAATACTTCAATTTATTTTATATTCAATTATTTTTATAGTGGTAATTATTTTTATTAATATAATTCATCCCTCAGCAAAAAATTTCTGATATTCATTTATTTTATTCCTAGTTTTTAAAGGACGTATATTAGTTTTATTTATTTATGTAACTTTTCTAGCTTCAAATGAAATATTTAATTTATCAATAAAATTAATATTAATATAAACCTTCATTTTAATTTTATATAAATAATAATGAAATAGAATCAATTTCTACTATTTACTCATATTTTATAGAAAATTCTTTGTCACTAAATAAATTATATACAATAATTAAACAACTAATTTTATTACTATTCTATTAATTAGTTATTTACTAATTACATTAATTGGAATTGTAAAAATTACTTAAAGGACCTTTATAAATAATAAATTAATGAATAAACCTTTACGATACACCCATCCTTTATCTAAATTGCCAATAATGCATTAATTGATTTACCAGCTTCTATTAATATTTCAAATTGATGAAATTTTGGATCTTAACTTGGATTATGTACTATATAGCAGATATTAATTTACCTTTTGATGGAGTAAATCATTTTTGTCGAAATGTTAATTATGTTTTATTATTACGAAATTCACATGCTAATGGTGCATCTTTTTGTTTTATTTGTAGGACGAGGAATTTATTATGGCTCTTATCTACTTACCTCAACATGATAAATTGGGACTATTATTCTCTTTTTTAGTAATAGGAACAGCTTTTATAGGATATGTATTACCTTGAGGTCAAATATCTTTCTGAGGAGCAACAGAGATTACTAATCTTTTATCAGCAGTTCCTTATTTAGGTATTGATTTAGTCACATGTGTGCGAGGAGGATTTTCTTCAAGTACGATATAGATGAACAAGCGAATATGTGCATTAAAACTCTAATGGGCGTTATGTATGCTTCATAGACAGACCTAAATCCTAATCCAGATGATGACAGGTGGTTGGAGCTTCGTTTCAGAATCATTTGACGCATCAAAGGCCGATTAAGGCTCAATAATTTCAACGTCATTATTCATCTGTTACATCTCTTCAGCTTTTACATATCCTCGGTCCAATGGAATAAATCATCAATCTGTAAATTAAATATATATCTTTTGAATTTAATGTATCAAAGCTTTGTTATTAACATTCATAGTTTTGTTAACATATCAATTAATGGAATTAAAGATAAATTTTTATATATATATATGTATATATATGAGAAAAAATATATGTTCGGGTCTCTAGCTATAACTATAGCATATTGTACAGGAAAAGTAGGCAATAAAGATCACCGATTGGTTTGTAGTACTGGCTAAACAAAAATAACCCTAATTTGTTGCTATAAATAAACTAGTATTATTCTTTACTATAAAAGTGGTATAATTGATCGGCACCGCACAGAAGTATACTTCAATTCTTTTATTTTGTTTGTTGATTTTTATAGGAGAAATTATAGAAGGGCGGATAGATCTTAAGGGGTTGCAAAATCGAAGTATCATACTTTTTGGCTTATGATTTCAGAACAGAAGAAAAAAGATATTAAAACAGCAACATTGCAAAAGCTTGGACTACTTCAGTTAAGAAGAAAAAAAACCTGTTTGAACCAAGTTTGTCAGAAAAGGATAGCAACAGAAAAACAAACTCTAATGGACACCGGAGTAAGACCTCTAATGAAGGCAGGTATTCTATTTGGCCGCTTTCTCTCTCTCTCTCTCTGTCTCAGTCTCTATGTCGCTCTTCATTTCACTCAAAATTATGACCAAACTAATATTTGAGTTTGAGTGTTCGGCCAATACACTGACCAACCAACCCAGGCGGTCCAATTGGCGTTTGTCAGATTCATTCATTCATTCATATGATATGTTAGCTCCAAACGTTAACCTTTTCACTACAGCACAGATAAAGGAAGGCAAAAATGTATGTCACACATAGTATATACATGTGTGTGGTCTTAGCAGGCATCCAAACATTCGGGCAATGTCCTTTTGATGTCCTGCCTAGATATCATATCGAATAGGAAAATCAAAATGAGAATAGTATGGACGAATGGTACACGCCCGAAAGCATACAACGAACGAACTGGCGTTCTCTCTCACAAACAAGCATAAAGCTCTCCTTCCTTCACCTTCACCTTCACAAATAACTGACCGACCCATCGTCCGAAAGACCGAACGACCAGTCGTGGTCACTAACTGACAAGTATCTTTACACATATGAGTGAGTGTATGACACAATATGTATGAAACAAAACATTTATATGGCACCAGTTCCACACATGATGTAGTCGACAGCGCGTTGCAGCAGCAGCAGCAACAGCAGAGGCAACAGCAGAGGCAGCCGCAGCAACGACAGGATAAAGAATGTGTCTATGCCGTTGTTGGTGTTGCAGTTGCTGCCGATGTTAATGTCGATGCTTACGTTAACTTCGACGTCAGCTACAGTCTTATGTATCCTTCCTTTTCAATTACTATCCACCACATCACATCACCCGCTCCACCATTAAAGATAAATCTATTAGGACTCGTTCGAAGCAACATGTTGAAGTTGGTTGGCAGCATTTATCAAGCAAACATGTTGTGGCAACATTTTCTATGTTGTTTGTGGAAAGACATTATTTCATGACTTTACAGAAAAGAAAAGATATTGCTGATGGACAAACAGCGTAAGCCTTAGTCATAGGGTTCCGTTTGGTACCCTTTAGGTCCGAATCCTAAAAACGATAAGTACACTTATATGTATTAAAATAAATAACTTAGATCTTCTTTTGCAAGTCTCCCATTTACTTTATCCACCTGCTCCGTTTAAGTGAAAATGCGGATCGTTCCATTTTTTGATTTCCTCAGGGTCCAATAGTATATAAGGTGTAAGTTTATTGCGTACTAATCTGTTCTAACAGCTTTTCCACTATATTAGAAATACAAAATCGAGAGCATTATGATCCCACAATTCTTGAAATTCGGAAATTATGCATGCAACTCCACAACAAAATCACCATCCTTTGGATTCCCACTCACCGAGATATACGCGGAAACGTCAGCTCTGTCCAATCCTACTTCTTCACTCCAACCAGCGCCAAAGATTTAAAAAACCTCGTGACTCGTCATCTTCATACGAACAAGTTGACGTGATGGAGACAGTTCCTTCATCGGTACTCTACCATCAACCCAACTTGCTACAAAATCGGCCTACCTACCAGCTTTACCAGAAGTGCATGTGGAGTTTTTATTCGTCTGCGTATCGGACATACTCTATTTTCGCACCAACACCTGCTCAAAGGATCACTTCACCCTCCATGACCCATTTTCGGGGCTATCTCACCGGAAATTGTGTTCTGGACTCTTGCCAACATTTCGAGAGCTTAAGGGTCTTCTTTTTTGGTTGCCAAGTACCATCCCAACTTCTCAAAACTCTCTCAGCCTTAAACATTTCTAACATATAAAAATATTCTTTAAAATCCAACTTTATAAGTTATTCACCGCTCGATAAATCATTAAATTAATTATTATTGTTATAGTAATTTTTTAACTCTAAAAAGTCCTTCGCATTTTCATTGTTTATTTGTGATGTAACATTTTCCTTTCGTTAGGATTAGGAATTAAGTAAACAAATAATTACTGTGTTATAATTTTAATGGCATACAGGATGCATCGAGATTTCTGGTAAACATTAAATCAACGTAGTAAGATTAGATTCGATATGAGATAAATTAAAGTCACTGAACTTGAAGTCCGGCGACGAGCGATAATGGTGATATTAATATTAAAGTCTCCGGCTATCATGTTTGGTGTAGTGAGATCTGACTCGTATTCAGGTATAGTCTTGACGATGTTTTAAGAATTTTCCGTTTCATTTCATACAAATTTTAATTTCTGCTATAGCTTTGCCAGGATGGGTGTGCACTATTATCTTAGTCTTTTACAAGACAGATATCACTAGATTGAGAAGACTTTCCAATCGCAAATGACAACAACGTTTAGCAATCCTCACGTACTCACTCTGAATAGATGCTATGTGTACTGTTCGTTTACACGCGGAACACTTCAAATGAACACAATACAATATAATAACAAGAGAGAAGATTATCTTCCCCTATGAGATTGAGCATACTGAAATATTACATTATTGTGCGGGAGCTAAGCGATCAAATAAACAAAGGATCTTGGAATTTACATGATTGGGGAACATGGATCACACACTTATACTGTTCAAATTGCAGTTCAATAACACAAAATAATAATGGGAACATATATTTGAGCTTGGTTTTTGATGGGAACTAGGGTCTTGAAATTTACACGTTTGATGGACATTAATAAAAAAAACTATAGTGTCTTATTTGAAAAACTTTTTTGTTTTTATACTATCGAACTGAAAATCTGATGGTTGAAAATCAATTAAGGGTCAAAAATCACTCCAATGGCATTGAAAGTAGAAACGCACGCCAATGAGTTATTGTCTATCGTATAAGAAGTAAAGGGAGGTCTCGTACGATGCAACGTCATGATCATGCATTTAGAGCAGTTTAGCTCCAAAAGATTACGGAAACACCAAAAATGGTGTGAGGTTAGATCCTCTTGTAGTCTAATATGCGAAGGGATATTGTTGAACGATGGGCAGAGTTTGGCATCATCGGCATACATCAGAACACGAAAGTATTTCGAGGAAAGAGGAAGATAGTTTACATAAAAGTTTAAACAATAATGGGCCAAGATGGCTTCTTTGAGGAACACCAAAAGTGACATCGAATAGACTGGAAAGAGTGGAATTAAATAACGCTCGTTGAATCCTAATTATACTCTTCACGGAAGTGAATATAAGTTTGTCATGAAGTTTGTAACAGGCAGAAGGAGACAAGAAAAACCACATAAAGTATATAAGTATATTCTTGATCAGCTCGATTAGACGAATTGATTAAGCCATTTGTTTCATTCGTTGCAGCATATATGTACTGTCGGAAGAGCAAGAAGCCGCAACATTGAACCAATTGATATTGGTTGCCTCAAAAGAAAAAGAGGCTATTGCTGTAGCAATTGCTTACACAGTAAGTGCTCCCATTTCGAGCACTTTTCGGGGCTCAGTATAAGCTGTGACTTCAAGAGATGATTACAATAAGACTACCAGTAGATTCTCCACAGTCTCTAAGCTCAAAGTTAAGCGTTGAAGCTGAGAACACAATATAACCTAATTCAGCTTTGTCGCAAAATGTAACATCAGTTGATCTGTTATTAGTGACTACAGTATTCGTTACCTCAACCTAGGCAACCTAGACTTAGCTAAAACAGTAGTTTTACTTATTTTCTAGTAATTGTAGAATTTTATGTGAAATACACAAAATATATTAATCATTTTAGCTGTCATTCTATCATGGAATAAGAATTCCAAACTAAATATTTAATCAAAGTAACCTACAACAGAGTGTTCACATTAGTGAAATTAATTTCATTGTTTTTGCTATGAAAAGTGTATAAGAAATTTTTGATATATCTTATTTTAAAATTAAATTATCAGTCGCTAAAATTAAAAGTTAAACGCAAGATGAGTCCAAACAAGCGTTCAAAACGTTCCAAAGACGTAAGTTTACATATTCATTATGAATTATAAACATTTGACAATGTAAATACCAAAATTAGACTCGGCAGGTTGAAAAACCGTTAAAGATGCAGCAAAGAAAACTAAAACTATTAGAGCCAGAAACCATTCACAAGATCGTGAAGACTAAGCCAAAACATAAGAATGCACTTGTGCACTATATGAATCCACATTATGGCACCTTAAATATTAGCCCTTGCACTCGCTCCAAGTGCACACTGTGTCCATTGGCACAAGTAGACTATAAAGGATGCAAATCCAAATTAATGGGTCCTCGCAAAAATGTGTCGAAAAGGAAGCCTAAATCAAATCCAAAACCCTTGTACCAAAAGTGTATTGCCAAATATAAGGCACCGAAAGTTTCAGTTGCCAAGCGTCTCAAAAAAAAGGCAAGACAATGCAAAAATATCAAGAAGAAACAGAAAGAAATAAACAAAACCAAAACCGTTGTGACCCAAACCGAACGCAAAACCCGAGGTTCCTTAGACTTCAACTGCCAAGGAATAGACCAATAAAAAATTGTGTGACCCAAATTAACCAGAAATACAATACCATAATTATGAAAGGAAGGTAATAGAATGGGGGTAGTGAGCTCTTCAAAACTGGACAAACACAGTCACAGAGAGCTCTATTGAGAACATACATATGATCAATTTAAACAGATTCTACTTTACCCATGAGGAGATCAAGACAAAGCTCTTTGGATAAAATATTGATTCGATTCGCCGCCAAAAATGGAAAGAATTTTGTATCGATTCGCGACTATCGATTAGTTCCATACGAAGTGAAAGAAAAAGACATTGTATGACGAAAAACAACTTGTGAAACTTTTGTATCGCATTGTCACTGGTGATGAAAAACAGGTTTATTTTGACAATCATAAATGCAAAAAATCTTGAGTTTATCCAAGCTTTCCAACCATGAACATCGCAGGCAAAACGGAACATCCATGGAAAGAAGGGTGTGCTCTGCACCTGGTGCAATCAGATGTGTGTCGTGTATTTTGAGCTCCTAAAAACTGATCAAACAGTTAATTCTGATCGATTTCGATAGCAACTCTTCTATTTGAACCGAACATTGAAAGAAAAACGCAAAGAATGAGCGAACAAATATAGGAAAGTAATTTTGCTTCATGGCAAAAACAAGACAGAAAACACTAGACTGGAAGTCTTACCCCACTTCGTACATCTAAGTACTAGACCTAGCCTCTTTAGACTACAATTTGTTTCATTCGTTGCAGTATATATGTACTGTCGAAAGAGCAAGAAACCGCAACATTGAACCAATTGATATTGGTTACCTCAAAAGAAAAAGAAGCTATTGCTGTAGCAATTGCTTACACAGTAAGTGCTGAAAATTCTGCCGACTTCCAAAACGCATGTCCAATAATTTTTGGACTCAACTCGTCTATGTACGTACAAAACAAATAGACAGACAAGCAGACAGATACAAACAGAGGAAGAAGATTTAGATAGAAGGGGAAGGAAGCTCAGAGAGAGCAATAGAGACCTTATTTGAGAGGCACCCCTACGTCCAGTCATCTACATGTATCTAAATACAACATGCATTTAACCATTATGATAATCATTACGATCATCGTCATATGAACATCAAAATTAAGACGAAGGCAAACAAACGGTCAGACACATAGACTTTATAACCGTGTGTGGCAAACAACTAACATAATCGTCCAGCCCGGTTGTACGCCAATTCGGTCGCATATTGTATGGGCCGAATTACACGTTGGAAAAACTGATAATTCCACTGAAAATAAACTGACAACTGATATGGTCCTGTAAAAGGCCCCTTATTTATTTATTTAAATTTTTCAAGTTTAACCTAGTAAGATTTTGAAAGAATGTATTACATATTTTTTGTTTTCGTTTGTAAGTGATATATTTTTTTATTCAAGCAGACGAAGATAAGACAAATTTTTTCCTTTGGAAATTTCTACACATTACATTTTCCATAATAATATAAATAAAAAAAAACTACGATAATTCGCAGAGGTAATTGAACTTTACTGAGTTGTAGTAATACTTTATTTAGATAAATCGAATCAATCTTCTTCAACGTAGCTTATAATCCAATTTTTTTATTTTCAGCACTGCTGCATTTTGATTGTCTTAATATGTCTATTCAAAATTTAAACAAAAACGATCCCTTTGCTGATGAAGGCAAGGACTCAAGTGATGATTTACAAGAAGGACTTGTCCATATAAGGATCCAACAGCGATGTGGTCGCAAGATGCTAACCACCGTACAGGGATTGTCTGAGAAGTATGATTTGAAGAAAATTGTGCGCAATTGTAAGAAGGAATTTGCATGCAATGGTACAATAATCGATCATATCAAACATGGTATGGTATTACAGCTTCAGGGCGATCAACGTCAAAATATGTGCCAATGGTTGCTAAAAAATGAGTTAGTCAAGTCTAAGCAGTTGAAAGTCCATGGCTTTTAATCGAGTGATTGAATCAAACAACTGAATGATGTTCTGGAAGCTATGGAAAAGGAGATAAATTGGAACAGCAGGACCTAAACTTAATCTACGCGCATCTTTCTTCATTGTTTATAACTTACCTTATTATTATTAACAAACAATATTCTA